>JAZGVS010000444.1:0-14697 GCA_037356235.1 Bacterosira constricta
ACTGACATTACTAAAGTGAAATCTTATATGGAAATTATCACCTAATCAATAGCTGTAATGTGATGTAATTTGCTTGGATTGTTTTTTCTTAAGTTAGGGGGTCTTCTAGAGGAATCATCGGAACAGCCACCTTTAACACAACAATTGGTATGGCTAATACACCCACCAACCATGTAGAATGGGTCACATGTTGTGTGTGGTCCTTTGATTGTTGACATGTTGCACTACAAATAACTCAAGGTGTGACAAGCTGGCACAGAATTTACCCAATGGCAATGGCTGAAGCTGAAGATATCTGTGCTGTGGATAGATGGGATACCCACATCATGAGGACATTTCATATTTGTCAGACATGGCCAATTTTTGATTGCCGTGTCATACCGCAGACCATTCAATGTGTGGTAGCCGTCCAACAGCTGAGTCACCCACCTATCAAAGGCATTTGGCCACAATCCAGAGATGTGTTCTGTCATTGGTCCAAACATTTGGAGTGCAATCTTAGTCACACTATGAATTCCCACCACTCTAACAGAAGATGTGCGTAAGATTTCTGTTACCCCCCAACAGCTGATTCGCCTCAAAATTTTATCAATATCTGAAGGGGGTGAGGGTGCTATTTGATCAGATCCAAATATCAGCTAGGTGCTAGATAATATCATCTAGTCTGGGCCACCGCCAAATGGCATTGACTATTTTGGGCCAGAGGTCATACTCTTCAAGGAAATGAAGATTGGCAGCCACAACCCAGACCTAGGCAAGCATGACAATGCACTTCTACTGGGGAACCTTCCAGCCTATAGGAGCTACCCACCAAATAAGTGTTGTGGTCACACCTAACAATGGCATTGACCTCTGTCATGGTCATGATGGATCTCAGGGTGAGTAACACCACCAAAGACACCAGCCCCACCATTTGCAAGGTGGAGGAAATATCATTTTCCACCCATAGTTCTATTAGGGGGTATTGGTGGGACTGAGCTAGTGATTGATCAAAATACTGGCGGGACGCCGGTTTGATCTTACGCTTGAATCCTGATGTCAGCGCTGACAGACCGCATCAACAAATCGGCGATGAGAATCCGTTGTCAACTCCCTCCCCCCTCTAATACGCGTGCACTTTGGGCTCCATTCCATTCCATCCAGCAATGCTCAGGCTGCATAAGCTTTCATCCAAATTCCCTCGATCAATCCACGCTTCTCCCCAGGGTGCGTGGATTGGTCGCGTGGATTTGGATATGGTTCCGTTCACCCCAAGTTTGTTGCCAAAAATGGTGCATGCAAGACGCACCATTTCACATCATTATCGACCATTCACTACCATGGCAAATCCGTCAAACCCGCCCCGTCTTATTATCACGTCCGTCGCTTCCATCGTCTAAGGACCAATGCTGAATTGATCCGTGTCAACCACTGGCCACATCTTGACGCCAAAATGACAGCAACACCGAACGCACGTCATCACTTTGCGGCCAAAAAATTGACTGATCAAACCTTGACAAAGTTGCGTCGTCGGCTCGAACCAGGTGAGTTCCGTGTTTGTATTTTCATTACAACAACAACACTTCCCCATTCAACACTGACCTTCTCCCATCTATTACCGCATTTTATTGCTCTAATCTGAACAGGACAGCCCTCGGCAATAAGGAATGGTGCAATTAAAAAGAGCTGGGTAAGTGATTGATTTAGGTTTATACTTAGTTGCGCATCGTTTCATTTGTTCTTGAGTGCTCACCTCCTGCCGTCTCTCTGCTTTTCCCATGAGCTCTTAGATCACCACTCAGCTCTCGTAAAATTGGACATGTTGCTAGCCGGTCTGTTGAGAATCTGAGGGGAAGAGCAAGAATGTGTAAAATAGACTAAAGGCAAGTCCAACATTTTGCATCAAAACTTCATTGAATTCATACTGTTTGCTGTCATCTCATGATGTGTTGCCTGCGCCATTTCATCCTTTCAGATAATCATGGTGTTTCCCAAACACCCTCTTTGTTGAAGTGCTACAGGCGCTGCATTTGCATCAGCGCAGACGACAGGCAGCCCATTTACAATCCAACAGGCAGCCCATGTACAATCTAGCAATTCGACTTTGACAGGTGAGGATGTTGTGTGCTCTTTGTTGCGCCATTTGTTTAACGTAAGCTTCATCACTTTCTCATTACGTTTACTGTTCAAATGCAAACAGGTCAATAAATGAAAGAGTAGCAGTCAAAAGCGTAAGGTTAGCTCTGAGTATTTTATGGTCTGTTATTTGATTCCTTTTCATTTTGATACTGAGCTCTCTCACTACCATGCCTTTCCTCTCCCAAGCCAACAAGCAGCTGCCCATGACTGTGAGAGCACTCCTTGTTCTCATTACCATTTATTGATGAGTCTGATTCTTGCCAAGACATTTTGTTTCTCTGAGACAGTTGCCCTTCCTTCCATGGTTTTCCATGTCCAGCCCTCTAACAAGAGGAAGAATACTATCAGTCAGCTTCAAACGCAAGGCACATCTTTTGCTGCTCATCGGAATGCTCTGTCCGCCGCAACAGAGGATAGAGCCCCCTAAGAAGAGCCGGATCCCGGTCTGGAAGGCGTCATCGTTGAGATAGCATTGTTGTTGGCAAGGTAGCGCTGTTGCTGGTGGTAGTGCCATCAACTGTGGGGTAGCATTGTCGTCCGTTGGATAGCATTGTCGTTTGTGGGATAGTATCGTTGATGTTGGCAGGATACCTTGTCGACGCTGGGATAGCGTCGTAATCGGGTGGAATGGCGTTGTCGTCAGTGGGATAGCATCGTCGTTGTTGGTGGAGTAGCTTTGTTGGTGGGATAGCGTTTTTTGTTGGTGATGGTGTTGGCATTGGTGGGGCAGCATTGTTGCTGGTGGGGTAGCCGCATCATTGGTGGGGTAGCGTGGTTGTTGGTGAGATAGCGTTTCCATTGTCAGTTGTCGGTGGGATAGCGTTTTTGTCATCGGTGGAGTGGCATTGTTATCTGTGGGATAGAGTTGTTGTCGCTGGGATAGTGTTGGTGTTGGTGTGATGCCACCATTGTCATTTGTTAATATTATTTCAGACTCAAAACCTTACTCAGCACAATATCCTCTTCGTCATCCACTGCCAACCCCAGTGTCAACAATACAACAATTGTGCAAATGTACCAACGGAAATAACATAACAACACTTAGCAATGTCTCATCTTTCATGAGGGCAGCCACATCGAGCAATAACTGTAATCTTCTGCAAAAGAAACTTTATAATAATCTCTGAGTCCATTGAGGCTTTGTAGTGGCCGTAACGGACGGTACTGATCGACGATGATGTGTCTTCCTTTACTTTTTGTCAGAAATATTTGAACTGTTCTGGGGTAATGGTGAATTTATGACCATCCTCATTCTGAATTTCCATGCCCAACCTGCCAATTTCTTCTAGGACCAATGTTATACTGTATTCGACATCTTGAGGAATGTCTACTGGTCCATCCAAAAGCTCTTTGGAAAATTCAGTATCCGAGAGGTATCCCAGTTTATCTTTCAAGGAAGGGTGAGCGATTTTTGCGCTGCACGCCAGATCAAACCACCTTTCAGTCACCTCCTGGATTTCAGTATTCATTGCCTCCTTGTCTATGATTTTAACTAGCTCCTCGTTGACCGTCTTCTTCACCTTCAGCATTGCTCCTAGACGTGGATCATCTATTGCTCTGTTTATAACATACCACACTTGCTTTTGTTCCTCATCTTGCAATGTTTGTTTTACTCCTTTGTAGCGCTCTTTATCTTCTCCTGTATGTGCATTGATCAATCAATCCCTCAGATGTACCTTCCACAGACCTTTCGCTGTCTTACAAAATTCTATTATTCTTAATTTGCAATATTGCACCATGTTTGCCCTGGATCACCGAAGAGAAGGTTGTTGTGGTCAATCAATCGTCTGAATTTTGACTCAGCATACAGTTTGCTTGTCAATAATTTCCATTTCTGCTGCCACTTGGAGGGATGCCGTGACATTTGCTCTATGAATTGCTTCCGTACATCTATCCAGACGGGGGTGTTGTAGTTTATGGATACCTAGTTACTCCTCCCCCATGGATACATATTTTTTGGTCTTGGACTTTTTATTTTTAGTTGGCAGCTTTCTTGCGGAGGCCCATTCCACTTTGAACTCATTTTCCCCAATCATTGATTGAGTAGATACATCAATCAATGCAGTTCTGTGATCACCAACTCCCTGATGAAACGAAAGGTGCTTGGTGGGAACAATTTCCAATTCCTCCAAGTAGTATATTGCATCAATTGGCTCTGAGCCACCTATGCAAGTATGCAGTTCCTCACCTACCCAATAGGTGTGGGTTGCCTCTAACAGATTCAATGAAGGTCCCATCAGGTGTCGCGCTAGAGGCCCTGTGAGAATATGCTCATTCATATCATCGAAAACCATGAGCCTATCTCCTTGGCCATCCAAGTTTATAGTATTGCTAAGAAATCAATCATGAAAAGATCATGTGGATTTGTATTGAGACCATTGTTTTGAATGAATTGTATGGTTTGCTAATACATAGTCATTTTCTTTTGGGTTTTGGTTACCCCACATTGTAGCCAACTACAAACCTTGTGCGGTGCGTTGGAGTGGTATATATAGCCACGAGTCCCACCTTCCTAACTTTCTGATGTCACTGCAGCTCTTACGAATGTATTGTTGTTGTTGGATCGCATCAGTTGCAATCATACCGCACCCCCCTGGCTGGTGCTTTCCAATATTCTCTCCTGGATTTGTATTCTGACACGTGTGGGTTCTCACTAATCATATTACTTTGAATCAAGAAGCTAGCCGATACGAAGAAGGATAGGCTGACCAGTTGAGTCATATTTCGCTGAAACTACTAAAATCTACCTCATATTATCCCATACTCCTTTAATTTTTGCAATTTTCCTGTCCCTAACTTCTCTAGTTGAAGCACTATTTATATGACCTCACATTAATCTAAAAACACCCACTGGTTTTCCCTCCTTCATGCATCCTAACTCTGGCACATTTCATCTGCTGTACCGCTTTACTATTTGTACTGCCTCCATTTCAACTATTCTAGGATCAAAGTCGTAGTTTGTGAGATCCCTTGTCCAATCTTTAGCAACATCTGATATTTCATTTGGCGGTATGGTTCCATCCATACCTTTGCTTCTGTAAATCCTACTTTATTATATTGCGCATGCACCCCCCATGGTGTATGTGTTTCCCCTTGATGCTTGTTTAATATTTTTGTGATTTTGCGGTGGCTAGTTGCCCGTCGAGAAGACTGCTGCCTACATCTTGACCGTCTTCCCTCACGGTTGTCGTCAGTAAATTGCATTCCCCTGGTCCTATTGGTTCTGGCTGTTGACCCAGAACTGGAGCACTTCTGCCTCAGTCAGGGTGGCGACCAACCCCTGCCTTAGCCTTAGAACCACTTTCTTGGCCATCGTCATCTAAGCCAGGGATAATGACCAAAATAGTAATTATGCCATATCTTCATTATTTATTACAACCTAATTACAACAAATACAAAGTCATTAATAGTGCTTGTTACTAGCTATTAGCTTGATATGCTTCACAGAGAGTGGTTGGTTGTCATGTGTGATTGTCTTCTTCAACGTGGAGGGTCGCGACGTCGCAACGGTTTGTATGGTTCTACGTGTAGGAATAAGTAGAGCAATAATTTGTAATTAAGTTTGTAATATGGCCAAAGTGGCTTTGTACATTATCCCCAGCTTGATTCCCATCACACACATCACAGAACCGTCGTGATCATACTGGACCAGGCAGATACCACATTTGCAGACATACTGGATGGTCCAGCTTCTATCTATGAAGGGGATTTCATATGCTTGATGCTTTAACTTTAAGCACACATGTCATGGTTGCCCCGTATCTACATGCTTTTGAAGTGCTGCTTTTGTCAATATCTGTCTATATCTATCCAAGCTTCGGTAGAAGTGAGGGCTGAAGTGGGATTTTCTGACAATATCTAACTTTAATACCAGCACTGTGTGGAAAATATTGTTGACTCTTAGAAGAATGCAATTATGATACTTGGCACACTCAGAGTCCAAGCTTCGTGCAATCATAAATATCTGCGCATCTGATTTACTGAAGCTTGCTGCCGCTGTGTCCAATGTAGGTAGATGTTGGTTGCTGTCAGTGCTCATTTGTAAACCGAGGCGTGAAAATCCCCGTATTCAAACGATATGGGGATTGCAGAAGACATCCCCATATGAATTGAATGCCCGTTTGCAAACGGAGATATATTAATCCCCATAACTAATCTCCATTGGCAAACTGGGATTCTTATAATCCCTGTTTGCAAATAGAGATTCATTATCCATCCCTGTTTGTAAACCGGCATTCGAAATAAATTTCCGTTTGCAAACCAGAATTTGAAGTGGATCCCCATTTACAAACGGTTATTTGATTTGCATCCCGTTTACAAAACAGGATATTTGTATCCACGGAGGCAGAGCCGCTGCCGCTACCATGGTGAGGTTGCACTGTGTAATCATAACATATTGTCCCTGTATATGCAAATCGGTATTGCTGGAGAAACCCCCATTTGCATATGGGGACTGCCGTTTACAAATGAGACAGTTCATAAAAGGGGACCAACATATATACCTAAGGATAGTCTGTAGTTGTGCAGATACAGGATTGCTCACTTCTCACTTCTTCCTTCTTCTGTTTCCTGTTCCTTTGCCTACAGGGCAAGTGTCCTGAACCACCCTAGCTAGGATATTGTACTGTGAACTCCCGACAAAGAGACCTTGGGGCCACATAGTGGCCCTTCATGAATTGAGCTAAATAGGAGAATGGATGGATGGATTGTATTGTACGGTACCTATCACACTATTGATCTAGAAGTATCTACCACTTTCAAACTTTCAGGAATAGGATATTGACATCCACCATTCCTGCTTTAGATTATGACAGGTCGCGTTGCCATGGTTGATTATGACAGAATGATAATTGTGGCAGCGCACTTACTGGTTATCTGGTGTGTGATATTGTGGTGGCACATCCGGGTGGCACTACAGATAATAGTAACCTCTGTATCAATCTATGTGCTGGGGCTGACACTGACAGCGGCAATCAGGGGTTCCCATTGCCACTCAAGATGAAAAGTAATGCAGGCTTTCTTGATTGTCTTCAGTAACTGGCCATGCAGTCAACAGAATCCAATTCAAGCTATGGTGCAATAGAAATAGAAGGATGTATGATCATGAACTGTACCTCACAAAACGATAGTTACACTGCAGGTCACTATTTTTAATGATAGAGAGAAATGAATCCATATCAGTAAATCATTAATACACTTGCATCTTCGTTTCACTCTATTATCCCCACTATTATTATCTGTTATTTTTCTAATTGTCATTGCTTCAATAGTTGCTGTTTTTTTAGGTGTTGGTTTAATAGTGGTTGGTTTAATTTTTTCGTTTTCTCGTTTTTGATTTGCATGTCATTCATTGTTCATCCGTTGATTTGCTTGCCGCTTGTTGCTTTGTCCATTGAGCCGGAGGGAGACCACAACTTCTCAATAGAAACTTGGAAACTTCATGTAAAACTTTGGACCTGGATTTTCAGATCTGAAGTATCTGCAGCAATCACATCTCTGCCTAACCCCAATCCAATGGGCCACGTACCAGTTGTTGTGTAAAAGACGGCCAACTGTTTTGAACCATTCAGCTCAAACTGTTTATACTAGAGCTATATTATATGACAAAATAAAAGGCCCCCGGACTTATCACATATAGTATGATACTTTGATCGTGGCCTCTAAACACGGAGTAAATCCGGTTTCGAGCAAGAGTGTATGTCCATTGGCAATTTTTTGCACTGAAATCTGTGTATTCCTACGTAGAAAACAACCGGCCACCTTTTACACAACTGAAAAATAATGAAAAATGGCATTGTGTCATCTCTATCTCCTCCCACACTGACATTCCGAAAGTGAAATCTTATATGGAAATTATCACCTAATCAATAGCTACAATGTGATGTAATTTGCTGGAATATTCTTAGGAGTGCTTTAGGTGATGGACATTCAAGTGGCTGCCTTTTACACAACAACTGGTAGCACTCACTAACATGCCATTGGTCTCGCTCCATCAGAATTTTCCGACAAGCCACATCACCGTCCAAATCGGGGTGAACTACTCACAATGCCAAGCTTCCTCATCTTTGAATGGTGACTTGACAATCCACCAATTAGAGTAGATGTAAATAACTGAACAGCTTTTTCCTGGTAATAAGGAAATTTCTGGGCTAGTAGAGAGATATAGCAAAACAAGTCTGTACCCCGCCAGACCATATCACATTATCTTCTGATCAGTGGATTGGGCCAATATACCCATACACCAAATGTTATGCATATCCCATTGGTGGCTGCCTTGGAGGCTGAATGTGATGCAAAAGAGAGACTGAGGCGGCTAGACTGTGAGAAGAATGTGGCATTCTATCATGAATATCTTATCCATCCACACCATAGAACTAGAACCCCTCAGCTTATGGTGAAAATTCGGAAAGTTGTAAATCAACATTCAGTCAGACATACCTTGAATGGGCTGTGGTGTGGATTCCTAGGCTCAAGATATGTTACTACTGACCAAGTACATACACTTGGCGATTATAATTGCTCTGTCTAGAAATATTTGGGTGCCATTCTGATAGGGGATATTGCAGGCTAGTCTCATGTTGTGCTGCATGTCTGTTCAGGAGGTATGCCAGATGGTTTCTCTTTAAAGTAGTCACTTTGTCATCAAATAGCCAGAAAGTAATGCATTTCCATTGCTCTTAATCTTTGTCTTTTGATAGTATTATTGACTATCGCAACTACAACAGTGTTAATAATAATATGAATAGGAGTGGAGGGTTGGGGGTTGGGGGTTGGGGGTGACCTCCCTGGTTCGGTTTAATGTTTAGATTAGTAAACACAAGACTTTTACTTCTTGGTCATTGAGAAATAGGGCTCCTTGCCCTTGCCCTGCTTCAGCTACTGATGCTGCAACAAAGAAGTTTGCGATTGATGTGTATATGGTGCTGGCACTGGTATTGACAAAGACGCAAATCAGAACATGTTTTGGGTGGGCTAAATGTCTTCTGTGGGATTCGTGTCATCAAACTCTAACTATGCATTAAAAATTACCTGTGTGTTCATTGGATGCCATGGTATATGCATCACATGTGGCCTTTGTCTATAGCAGAGGATGGTAGGATATATTTGCTGGTGAGTATGTATGTCCGGCTGGCGAAGGTGCAAGGTTATTGTTTTTGATAGAGCTTGTAGTAATATGGGTGTCTTGGGTGAAAATCACAATACTGGCACTGGTAGTGGTAGACGATGTTCTGGGCAAGTTCTGATTTGGTACTACATGTTCTGGTTCGGGCATTGGTCAAATCATGGGAGGCTAAGCAGTTGATAGGCATGACAGGTACACTATCTATGTGAGTGGTACCACCATCTATAGCTATAGCTATATGAGTCCAGTTATGGTGCACTTTTTGCCACATGGGATAGTATGGTATTGGTTGTATGTAATAGTACATCCTATTTGTGGAGTTGATTTCTCATCTGATGTTGTTGTAAAGCTGTACTGTAGATACTAGGGGTGGGGGGCGGGCTATAATACATGAGTATGAACCTCACAATCACAAGACATGACCAAAGGCGCGATATACTAGAGCTCCTCAGTAGACCGTCTATATTTTTTCTCAGTCGATATTGGGTCTTTTTCCATTATTTCAAAAACAGCAGATATAAGAGTACCTGGTAATCCAATCAGATGTGTTAAGAAACATTATCATTTCATGGGTTCCTGTGGAGAACAAATAAGACACATCTATTGCCTAGCATGTATAAATATTACCAGGTGTCATTGTCTCAGTGGCCAAGTTAGTACAGGGCTATATAGCACAATAGTCCTGATTAAGGTTTCAACTATTGCCCCAATGGGATGGTAAGTTTTGAGAGGAGCGGTTCCAACAAATCCAACAACTGAGTAATAATTCATCCACATCCTAGTTGTTACTGTTACTATAACAGTAACTTGTTAAATCTTGTTAATCAGCTGTCGTGTATTATCATTCAAAATCTACGTCCATGATCTCAATTCGTCAACCTGGTGATGATGTGTAGGCCTGGGGTGATGTGGTCTTTTCCTCCAGGTGGTGATAGGCTAGGTATGTTGAGTGTGCATGTATATATAAAGGTATACCTGCCCCATTAGTTAGATGTAAAATGAGTATCATGCTTACGTACTTGCTTGACTAGCAAAATATGACTAGTTGCACCTGACTTATGACTACGTCTGCACGCCCATTTTATGTTTTTCATGCCATTGTTTATGATGTCTGCTGAATGAATGGGCCAATTATTGGTATCTATTTGTAGATACCAATGATTCTGTACAATATATAATGTGAGACATATACTGTTATGACAGACATTAGTTAATGGTATGATGTGCACTGCTGCTGATGGTGTTACAGTGTGTTACATTGGAATCACTATGAAAAGCTGCTCCTACTTTTGTTGTTTTTGGTACCTGCTGCTATTATTCTTACTGTTGTGTCAAGTGTTATGGGGGGGTAGGAGGTTACATGGATGTGATTAAAATGGCTTTCTTGTGCATTCCTGTCTTGTATCTAGCCATGATGTTCCATTGAGTGGCATTGAATTGATGATTTGGGCTGGAATTTAGACAATTGCCTCTGTAATAGTGGCTGTCGGCAATATCAGCGCCATGCGTATAGCATTAGTTTTGGGTTTCAAATTATTTGACAGAACTCTGGAACTTTTCAGCACCTATTCTGGGCAAAGATTTTAAGCTTTTCAAAAGCTAGTGGACAGTTGATCACACAGCCTTGAGTATGTCCAGCACGGCTTGCGTGTTCATGTATACCTCCTGATCCATTTGATACATGTTGTGGATGAATATGTCAGGTCTGGACGGCTCTGAGAGTGGTATTACAACAAAGTACCATGAGTTGACCTGCCCGGGTAGGACAATTCTTTGCGCTAGGCTGACATTCAGGGTAGGACATCTTGTAAATATCTACTATTATTTACTAGTACAGCTATAGCGTACATGCAAAAGGGGTAAAAATAGGACAATTATCCAGGCTTGGCTGGGTGGTGTTGGGGGTAGGATAAGCCGAGTAGGGTAGGACAACTCGCGGTACTCCACTGTATGTTGTGAATACCCCATCCATCCACACCTTAGAACCCCTCATCTTATGGTCAATATTTGGAAGATTGTAGCCAATATTCAGCTATGAATTCTTTGAGTAGGCAGAGGTATGTGTTTTCAAGCTCATAAACATCATGACTGCTGACCAAGTCCACACACTTGACAATTATAATTGCCATACTTGCGAAGCATGAATTTGTATACTGGTATGAGATTGAGGTATATCATGCATATGAACTCTGGAACGCTTCTGCTCCTGCTATTCTGGGCAAAGATTTTAAGCTTTTCAAATGTAGTGGACGGTTGGCCACATGGCCTTGATTGTTTTGTGGTGTGTTATTTTCAGCACATATCTATGTATACATCCTGACCTATTTGATTCATATTGTGGATGAATACACAAGGTCTAGGGTTCTGGCATAACCAGGATTGCGTAGGGGCGTGACTACCCGTGACCGGAGGTCAAGACACACACACACAAGGTCTGACAACCTAGAAGTGATATTCTGCCATGGATTTCCCATCCGCCATCCACACCCTGGAACCCCGCATCTTGTGGTCAAAATTTGGAAGCTTAATTTTTGTTTACACATACCTTCATTGGGATGTGGTATGTGTTGTCAAGCTCAGGGATATATATGACTGCTGACCAAGTGAACAAATGTGGTTATTGTAATTGCCATGCTTGGGAAGCATGAATTGGTATTATGGTCGGGGGTGAGAGGGGGTCATCAATCTGAACCCTGGGGTAATCGACAAATACCGCGTAGATGTCCAATCTGAGTGAATTTTTGGTCCCAAGAGACGTCAAAGATATCAAAATGATCCTCAGATCAGCCAGGTCATGAATATGAGAAGCGACAAATCGAAAAGCATAGGTTTGCACTGGCCAGTTTAATATGTTATGTGATGGAGCATATCACAATTCAGGTTGCGCTCGACACAACTCACAGCCGCCAACGCGTGGCATTTTGTCGGAGTACATACTATCTAAAGGTACGCACGTTAGCACTATAATGAGTTTCTATCCACACGCGAACCTCTCACATTATTATCGATTCATACAATATCTATCGATATGGTTGCAAAGAAGAGCTGCTGTCGACTTAGTCGAATGATAGATTTCAAATTATTAGGAATATATTAACGCGAGCAAAAATCACAACCAGAGTAAAGGTTGTAAGCTTTTCAAAAGCTGGTGGGTAGTTGGCCACACAACCTTGAGTGTTTTGTGGCTGAGAGTGGTATTCTGTCATGGACATATGTATGTGCATCCCATTTATCCACACACTGGAACTCCTCAGGTCTTGGTCAAAGTTGGGAAGCTTGCAGTTAATATTTGTTTACATATTTCTTGAGTGGGCAGTGGTATATATTGTCAAGCTCAGTAACATACAGGACTGCTGACCAAGTCCATACACTTGGTTATTAAAATTGCCATGACTGGGAAGCATGAATTGGTATTCTGATAGGCAGATGCATCTGAACCCTGGACCCTTCCTCTCATATTGATATTGAGCAAATATTTTAAACGTTTCAAAAGCTAACAGACAGTTGGCACATGACCTTGAGTGTTTTGTTGTGTGTCATGTCCAACATGTGTCCATGTACACCTCCTGGCCCATTTGATACATATCGTGGATGAATATGTCAGGTCTTCCAAGCTGGAAAGTCATTCTGACATGGATATCTCGTCCACCTGAACCCTTGAAACCCTCCCCTTGTGGTCAAAATTTGGAAGTTTGCAGTCAATATTTAGTCAGATAGATATTTCTGTTGGCTGGGGTAGATGCGTTGGTCCAGTTCAGGCTCAGGATCATATAATACTGCTGACCAGTCCATTCACTTGGTTATTATAATTGTTATATCTGGGAACTGAAAAAAGCAAGGGTTGGTATTCTGATGGGGTGTAAGGGGGGTCTCGTCCATTTAAATCATTGAACCCTTCAACTTCTAGTGGACAATGTTATGAGCTTTTGAGAGGTAGCAGATAGCTGGATCTCATGACTTTAAGTGTTTTATGGTGTTTCACTATTTGTGTATGTAACTTGCTGATATCTGATCACAAGATTGCTTGCCCTACTACCACGTCAACAAGTGTAGGACAGTTCTATGACATTGGCACTTGCTGTTAATAAGATCAAAGTGCTATCACAATGTATAGCTCACCCACCTCATTACACCCTATGGATCCCTGAGCTCCTCCTCTTCCTCTTCCTCTTCAGCAGTAGCTACATTGGCTTCAGTCATAGCCAAAGCCATTATTGTTGCCTCCAAACCCCAAGCTGGTGATCCCACTAGAATTGTTGGACGCTTGGCCCCCTTTTTTGTTTCTCCTCCGGCACAGATCAAACATGGATCAGTTGACAATGACAGAGGTGATGTGGTGTCTATGCACTTGCTCATAATGCTCAATTGTATATAAGAATGTAGACGCCTCCACGAGGACGTCCTGACAATGGATAAACCCAGGTGCATGTGTTAGCCTCTCCTTTGCTATCAGGTTCATCATATATTGGGCTGCCCTTAAATGGAAGTCTTCCACATACTTCATTGCCAATGGCAACATGTTACATGTCTTTCTCCCAAATATCAGTACAACTTGAACCATGGCTTTGTAGAGTATTTCACAAACATAGGGAGGGGCGTTCTTTGCTCTTAGCACATGGGAGATCCGAGCCCAACACTTCCGTGCCTTCTTCAAATTAATCTGCATGGCCTGAGTGGTATTGCCATCAAAAGAGACAAGCCAAACCATATAATTAAATCCCTCCACCCTTTCCAACTCTTCCCCATATACTGTAAACTGCCATCAGAGTGCTGTGATGGAAGTTGCTATGGCCTCATGGTGCAATTTCTGTCCCTCCAAATCCTGGCATTGTTGTGTTTCCATGTGACCTACTAGCCATTGAGCTAGCATCACCTGTAATCCACACAATTCACACTTCGGTAGACATCTATCTATCAGATTGATAACCATATCATTGAGGTGGCACATCATAAAGTGCTGTTAGAGGTTGTCCTGAGTTGCCAAATCCCCTGTGCATCCCAAGTATGGACAACAATATTTATACACCGGTTGTGAAAGGTATGTGGGGTGGGTCACTGGAGTTTGATCCACTGGGATGTCTTGATTTGAGGGACATTATAATCATGGCTGGGCCATAGGTGGAGGATTTGCCTACGTAGGAATTCTCCATATGAAATGTTTTGTACAAAATCCGGACTCAACATATTGTATCGTATGTACGAAAATAAAAATAGAGCGTTGACGAGTGATGAGCGACAAGCGGCGACAAGCAAGCGACGACACCCTGACCATGGTGACGAGCCACCCTACACCCTAAACTCGGCTCACCATGGCTACAATTAATTAGATGCAATGGCCCTGCCGCATCAAATCGCTTAAATATATGCATACCAAGGGCGGTTCGTCAGCGTTTGCCCATATATTAATTTTAGGCTCTTAAATCTAAGTGTTACTACTACTATTATTAAAAATAGAC
>JAZGVS010000445.1:0-14677 GCA_037356235.1 Bacterosira constricta
GTCAGAAGACAACAACACCGGAATGTTCTCTGATCAGACACAAAAAAAATAAAAAACATATAAATAAGTAACTCAGCAGTCAGGTACCACTTCTAGTACCTGGAATGGGTTTTGTGAGGCAGAGACGTAGTTCGGAATATTTCATATGAACTGTGGAAACTTTTGGGGGGGTCATAGACATGGTAGCAAGTGGGCGAGGCCCATTCTGGTGTCGCATGATGCGTCGAGGGCACATGCACAAGTCGGCCATGAAAAGTACCGTTGTCAGTGTCTGAGGGCGTGTCAGGAGGGTTGGCCAAGGTGGTTGACGTAAACACATGATAGCAAGTGGGTGAGGCCTGGGCTAGTGTCGGATGATGCGTCGATGGCACTGGCACGGGTCGGTCGTGAATAGTACCGTTGGCAGTGCTTGTGGGCATGTCAGGAGGGTTAACTGAGCTGGTTGACGTGAACCATGGACGTGGCAGTGATTGACTGGGGCCGGGACTGGTTTCATGTTGTGGGGTTTAGGGTGCTGAGTTCGCTGACCAGTGGTGTGACCATTGGCGGGGCAGCGATCAAGCAAGGCCGATGCTGATGCTATTGGGGGTCTGGTGGCTGGAGTAGTTTGAGGGCCTAGATGGCATGGGAGCGGTCAACGCAGGTTGAGGCTGATATTGTTCTAGCTTGGTGGACGAATTGGCTCATGAGTCATGTGGCAGAGGGGTCCGGCCCCCTGACCCAAAGATTATGGAATATGGCTTAACCGACCTCCGCCGTGTTCCTGTGGCCAGGTTCCCCATATGAGTGGATGATGGCATACCGGTGGTTGACATGGTAGTATTGAAAAAAATAAGTTGTCAGCCTGATCTGGTTGATGATAGGGTGAGGATCCCATATTACCATGGAGACTATTGCAACAGGAATCTGGCTCATTTTGCCTCAACTGATGCTTGCACCCCCACCCCATGATGCGACTTTGTTTTACTTTTTCTTTGGGTTCTTCTTACGTAATGATGATTGGGGGCAATGCATTGTTATAGTAATAGGGGTGACTGTTGATGGGGGATTAGTGAATGGTGGCTTTTACCCAGTGGTCCAAGAACTGAGTTTATTGGAGGTTGATGAAATTGTATCACCTATAACTCTAACTCTAGGCTAGTCTAGGATGGAGCTCTACTCCATGAAATGCATGAGTGACATGAACTTGGTTTTAAGAAATAGTAGAGATGGAGACTTTATTGTTCCAATTACATGTCCAGAGCATAGGTTTAGAAGACCGTCAGGTTTGGGGGCTACTCTTGTGGCTAACTCAGTTGTAATAAAATTTCCCAATATAGCTCAATATAATATGGTGGCGTATGAAATAAGAGTACCCAAGACTAGTGAATTAGAATACGTATGCTTGTGTTCATCATATCACCATCTGCTGCACTCAAAGGTATTATAAGATATATAACTCCAGGTTTGGTATGTAGAGTGTTTTCAAGGGGTGTATATTCCACTTGATATGGTATCTGAGACTCTATCTGAATGCGGCTGCTGTATTAACAGGGAGTGTTTGAGAAGCTCTATACCATTTCCATATCAGACATATGTGCTAGGGTGTGTGAAAAGACTAGAAATCAGATACTTAGGATGCGAAGTATTACTTCTATAGGAAACCCACGCATGTTTGCAATACACTCAATTGGTAACAACGACATTATTTCGTTTTCTACAGGTACATTAATGAAGTTATAGATGGTAGATGGGCCGATAGCGTTCAGTGTGACTCAACAAGATTGACTAGTATTTACCAAACAGTTGCCCCATCCTTTCAATTTATTGAATACAGTTTAGTTACTGTGCACATGGAACAATCAGTGTGTTTCCCCATATTAGAGTCTATACAAGGTTTTACTGTAATACCAGAATCTTATGAACCACCTATATTTAAATCAGATGCAATAGACTTTTTAGAGTTTAATAACTGAACATGTTACCTAGTTCTTAATCTTTGGGTTGTATTTGCAAATATAGCACACACGTTTGAAGACCAAATGATACTATCAATGTCAGCAGCAGAAAGGTTCTGATGTAAAGTGTTCCACAAAATTAGGATCTCCACACCATGAACAAAAGCATTTATCTGAAGGATCAACAATAACACCAATGTCCCAATCGAGGTAGCAGTTCCCCTATGAAGGTCATATGAAATCAATATCTACTGACCGCATGGGTACAGTACATGCAACCGTTCAAAGTATTAACTACCCAGTGAATAGAGACAAGTTTAGTACACAGCATGGGCAAAAAGGTGTAGTCACTATATTCGAAGACGATCAAATGCTCATGACGGGTGATCGAAGAGCTGACATAGTTATAGGTACAACTTCAATTATAAAGCGTAATACTCCTACTCAAATATTTGAAGCAGTTGCATCAATGTTCATATATGAAGAACTTAACCCGGGTAGTGGACCATACAAATGTGATGATATAATCATTAATGCTAATGCGGCTAGTATGCTTAGAATTGATTCAGTTTCAGAACAATTCCAGACAAAGAAGATTTACGAAAGACCTTAAAGACACTTGCTCGGGGAAGTATACATGTGATTTGATTATTGATGTTATAGTCCAGTAGAGCGCAAACACCATGAGTGTAATTCAACTATACGCACAGCTGAAAAAGTTAAAGTCAATTATGTGATTATTAGAGTCTTTCTTGAGTCCGTATTCATGGCATCAGTTAGAATATCCTACACTAGCACTAGCAAACCAAGTAGTGTATACAACCTTCGATGTAGATCAGGCTGCAACCACTCTGGTGGTGGGAAAACATTAGACAAAAGGGAGTTTCAACAGTTGAAAGGTAGTGGATTAAAATATTTTATCCAAGAACTTTTAGGTAGAGGCGATATGTGTGTTGTTGATATGTGTAAAGGTCGCAAGTCTTTAAACATGTTGTGTGTATGCGAAAATGACTCAGTTGTTACAAATCAAAGATGAGATATTCAACAATTAAAATGGCATGTGGCATGAAATATTCACCTAGTAAGTGCGTCAAGTTTGAACCATCAACATGAATGTAAATTATCTCTTCGTATTTCTTTTTTCTTCTTTCAAACTAGAGCTGAATTGACATGAAATCAATACGTTAACCTGGCTTCTTGCGAGCTGATTTAATTGAGTTATTTCATCGCTTTCCAGTTCCGGTTGAAGACCCTGTGTATGTTCATAGGACTTTTCTAGTACTGCAAGTACACCAAATTCTGAGTCCATGATCCGCTACTGTCAACTTCTCCAGTCTTACCCACGTAACCGCCAACTATGTTTTAACAACAATCTTTACCTTGCTAACTTTGCTGATACGAGCATTGGTTATATAGGTCATTATATTTGCAGCTGATGTGTCACTGGTAACCTTTTTTGTAGTCAGTTGTCAGTCCAGCTGGTATAAAAATACTTTATTAGTTGTAGACTTGGGGTGGTCTCCATTATTATCTCACATTTTACAGAAGAAAATCACACGAGTTGTTGAAAGCTTATGAACAAAATCAATACAAGATTGTCTAGCAATTTGGGCTAACCTTTTGTTTTGGTCATTGCTCAACATTTATGAAAGTACTTGTATAGGTGTCTCTACTCCTGTGTCAATAACTGTCAAGGTGAGTTGATCATGTCATGGTGTGAGATGGTGGGACTGGGACAGGTGATGACAAGGTGATAGCCCTACTCTGGTTCATGGTGGAGACGATGCATGCAATATTTATGTCGTTGGAGACAATACTGGGTGATATTCCATCTTTTCGTAATAATATTGAAGTTCATGTAGCCGCCCGGGTGCGAAGAGTATGGGGCATGGTGGGATCGGTGAGATGTATACGCGCCTTTACCTGTAGTTGATTTTCACAGAGATAATCAACATTCCTCACGCTTTGAGAGGCATTGGTGAGGATGGTGGTGGTGATGATGCCGTGGTGGATGAAGGCTGGGTTGTTGACGCCGCGGAGCGAATTGTTTAAAGCGATGAAGGCGAGGACCATACTAGCGTAGTGGCGTTGGTGACGATTACGGGTGTTGTGGGGTTGCGACCATCAAAGCATGATGTCGGAAGATGTCGAGTGGGACGAAGAGTGGAATTAGAATGATGCAGAGCTACTTTTTTATGGTGAGAAGACCTAAAGTACCTACAAACAATAAAGCTTGAAATAGTGCCGACAAGGTCAGATGGACGTAGACAGTAGACTAGATAGAAGAAGAAGAAGAGGTCAAAAATCTCCGATCTGGATCCCGCCACAAAACCAAAACAACCCAACACCAATCCCGCCAAAAAAACAAAACCAACCAAGCATGACTGCACAAAAGTGTAAAAAAAAAGCTGCAACCCAAGCCACCATAACCACACCCATGCCAACCAAGCAAACAATACTAATGCCAACACTGCACCTCTACTAGGAGGAGATACTGTCATAGTCTGGGTATGGGGTCTAACATTTTTTTTGTCAGAAGGCCAGTCGAACAACGGTGCGACAAAATCCAAGAGACAGCGCGCCAAAATTAGAAATATATACCACCGTTTGAATTCGTGGCGCGCATCTTTCCATCTTTATTTCCTTTCCTCAATTTGAATCATCATTCACATGGGAACTTCCTATGCATATATTCAAATTCTTCAAATGGGCCAGAATGACCGCCGCTTTTTCTGATGTGGCGGCAAAAATCTGTAATGTCGATTTGAATACAACTTGTGACAACGCAACCGCATCTGAAGGAAGTGGGACGCAACGACCGACCATGGCCGCTGCTTTGATACGATAGCATATCACATGTATGATGCAATAATACGAAGCGAAGGCAACCGGTCGTTTCAAAGGAACAAATAAGTCTTCAGTGATATCCAAGTTGTTGTCTTGACTCTCCATCATTACTTTTGGAAGCAAGCAGATTCTAAAGCAAAGATAATGCTCCTCATGCGTGGTATATTCCTAACTCTGTCGGCAGTAGCGACAGCGGCCGCCGCCGCAGCAACGCAGCCGTCCAGTGGCCTACGGCAGCGACACTTCAGCAACAACAATCGCATCCTCCGACCAGACAACACCAACACCACCGCAAAAGGCGGCGGCAAACCAGGCATTGATGAAGCGCGCATGGATGACCTTCAGGTATGTCCACTCACTCTCACTTGATCCATTAATATTGATTCTCGTTCTACTTCTAGTACTGCTATCAAGCTCTACTATGCTATTGTTCCATCGAATCCATTCTTGAGGTGACGGATGACGATGATGGATGGATTGGTTTGGTTTGGTTTGGCCATTTCAAATGATGGTGGCATGGTTGGAAGGGCAGACCAAAGAACATCTCTTTTTGCTTGTTGTGTCGAATCTCATTCTTACTATCACGCTCTCATCCTATACTTTTTCACATGTCACACCTATTCTTCTTTCCGATAGACCCCAAATCCAACACCAACACCCGCACCAACAAAAGAGCCAGGAACCAACACTCGATTCTTCTGCATCGAAGATTGGGAAGATCTCAAAAATAAACACTGCAACGAAGCACGGTTTCCCAACTGGTACGCCGATTACGACGAGTGCGATGATAAATGCAAGGGTAGAAAAGACTGTCAGAGCATGGAATGCGAAACTGATCGTCCTACGCCTTCGCCTACTGGTTCGGTTTTGCCCACTTCTTTGGAACCGAGTACATCGCCGAGTACTGTGTTGCCGACCTTGTCTCCTGTAGTTATAGTTGCAGTGGTGACTACGTCCTCGCCTACCGTGAATCCTTCTCAATATGATCTGGCTGATAAGAACGAAACGGCAACAACAACGTCAGTTGCAACGACAGCGACAGTTACTACTGCAGAGGAATCCACATTTTCATTCATTGTACCCGAAGATCCAACAGAATCCATCCCATTGAGTCCTTTTCAACTTGAGTTCATTCTTGCCACTGACAATGACAATGGAGGGAGGAGGCGTCAACTTCGGAAAGATGATCGATTGTCATTCCAATCGGCACGAGATGTAGAACTCCTTTCCGTACTATCAAATCATCTCCTTACGTGGTTCGATTTGAAGTTAGATGGTGAACCCATCAGTGTCGAGTTGGGAATTGACGAGAAGAGTAGTGGTGAACAGGGCATTGAAGGAAGTGACGAGGAGGTCATGCTGGTATACAATTTTGTTGGTTATGCAATTTATTCTGCAGAGGACGAGCTCCCTACCACTGCTGATCTTGATGAGCAGGTGCTCAACGCCTTTGATTCTCGTAAGGGTAAACGCTTATTGATGGAAGCGTTGGAATATTCAGAAGATGATATGTTGCAGAGGATAAAGACCGTGTTTACATCTTCTGCATCGACCAATTCGATTATTGGAGCTGGGTCGGATCCAAGCAAAGCTCAAGAATTTGACAATGCCAATGTCATTGACGCTAGTACAAGGGAAGGTGATAACAGCAACAGTGGAAGCCCCCTTGCTGTTCCATTCGTGGCACTCATAGGTTGTGCCTTCGCCGCCATGTTCGTCGCCATTGGCCTCCTGACCCACCGTAAGTACAAACGATACCAGGAAAACAACGCCAGCAATGACTACCACAATTATCAATCTAGGAAAAAGAAAAAAGCCATTAGTAGAAATGCCAAGAAGAACAAGCAGTATGATCACTTTGAAAGTCCCGAGGGAAGTGTCATTTCTCACAAAAGTGAGTATTGTGATTTGGAGATTGTTGGGGGTGGTACTTTTCCGACATCCCAAAGTGATGGTGATCCAAGCAGTCCTTTAGGGAAACAATTCAATCCAAATGATGACACCATACCGTACGATGAAGAGGATGTGAATAATGTCACCATTGGCGCCTATGACATGGCCTACTTCTCACAAGCCGCACACTCAATGATGGCAATGGTGGAAGACCAGGACCAACCAATCCAGTCTCGATCTCGCATAGATTCTTCTCATGACGACGAAACTTTATCTCGCATAGATTCCCATGACGAAACTTTGGAGGGATTGTATTCGGACAAAGATTCCTACTTTGGAAGCACCATCGTATCGGCGGGTGGGGGGGGACAACGCCGACGTGGAGATAGTTTTCACACTTTGGATTCATTGGACAATACGTTTGGATATGCGAATGAATCGATATTGCACCTTATTGATGGTATTCAGGATGTCTTGGAGACGAGCAATGAAACGAACAGTTCGCCTGCAGTTGAAGAAGAGTCAGGTGGTGATTTGGAATATTCTTCTTTATCATGTGCTGATCGCCGTGAGCATATTGGCGAGATCGTATTGGAGGATAACACCACTTCCAAGGACGAAACTAATGATGAACAGCAAGATGATTCTGTCTTCGAGGACACATCACCAGAAGATGAGACACCGAGCAATGAGGATACTCTCAAACAGACAGTTGATGATGATTTGTCTGAGGCTGTGATTAGCAGCGAGAATCATCAAGACAATGAAGAAGCTGTGCTGTTCGAGAATAGGGGCGATAGTTCAGAGCAAGATGGCGCCATAGAGTTCGACGAGTCACCAACTACCACTTCTGAGATGTCTACCACGGATGAACTCTTTGCAGGAGTTGCTGAGAAGACTGGTGATGGCTCCATAGAGGTCGACGAGTCATCACCGACGAACACCTCTGAGATGTCTGCCACAGATGAACTCTTTGCAAGAATCGCCGAACTGGAGTCAAAAATTCTCTACACTGAAAGCCAGCTTGCCCAAGACGAAAGTATCAAGCTCACAACGCCTTCAAAGGTAGAGGTGGGAGAGCAAACTTCGACTGTACTACCCAACACCACTTCTGATTCATCCTCCATCCAAAAGGGCATATTCACAGAGGAAACTTTAGGAATGATAGAACAGAGTCGATTGAGTGGAACTCCACCACCAAGCGAGGGAGAGTTGGATAATGAGATGATAAAGGAAGCCAAGGAGAATGCGTTGCTCGGGAAGTTTTTGGATGACACGGATTCAGAAGAAGATAGTTTGTTTGTTTGAGAGTTAAGTTGAGAGAAGAATGCATAATGTATCAGTTGAACTGCATACACATATATCGCCAACATTCATATTGTGCGAACATCTTTTGCTGAATGATGGCCAGTTAATTTTAGAAGAAATGGTTTCTGTGACATTTTTCCACACGAGCTGCTAAGTACTTGTACTATTACACTACCCAATTTCCCCGATTGGATTGGTAGGTTTTGTCCAAATATGATGCTGTTGCCGGTGGCCAAGATTCCTTCATGTCATCCAGCGATGCCTCTACCCCAGACTACCAGTATCTCCTAGCGACAGGCACCGGTTGGCGTAGGCGTTGGCACGATGAAGCTGGTTGGCATGGTCATTTCATGGTCTGCTGGTTGATAATACCTCGTGGATAGTGCTTGTACTCATTGAATACATAACATTAGATAGAGTAATGTATTCAAAACGGACCCTACATTTGAATTCCTACTTTTGCGTATTTTATTGCAGCAAATAATGAAGTCAGTGCACGCAAGGACCTTGCTTGGTGCACGCAAGCCTACTTCATCATTGCCATCACTTTCTTAGCCAATTCCCTGTTGTCGGTCTCCAAATCAGCTTGCACGGCATGGTGTGAATGAAGTGCGACCTCAAGGTCAGCTTTGATTACAAGCCCATGCCTAAATCCAATCTTTACAATATCTAAAGAGCCCTGTCTGGTAAATTATGGTGCTGGTGGCCAATTTGCGTGCTTTCTGCCACATCCCTTACTTTTGGAGCACATCGATTTTTTGTATGGTTCTCCCAGTCGATGCTGCAATGAGAAAGTGAAACATGGCCTCTGTAATTTTCCCTGTCTAATGCTGAATATCCAAGTTTATGGCGTGATTCACAGTGATTACCGAGTTCAACAGCCTTCTCAAGCCACATCCTCTCCATCTCCAAATCAGTCTCCAATAAAGCCCTTCTTCGCAATAAAACCCGGACAGATTATAGGCAGCATCTGGACTTCCTAGCTCCGTAGCTTGTGTGTAAAGGTCAACCGCCTTCTTCGTATCTACAGAGACGAGGCATTCATCAATCACGTAGAAGCGCGCAAGAATCTTCATGGCTTTGGCATTGCCACCACTAGCGCCCTTCTGCAACCCGGCAAGCTTCGCCTTGTCTGTAACGCCAACTGACGTTCTGTAGAAATCACAGCATCGGTCATTCGCAACGCGACCAGCATTGACGGCGGCAATTGTGGTGGCAGATACGCAACCGTTGCAAATAGTATTGCAGCAGCACGTCATGAACCACGTCTCAGACAGCTCGTGTGGCAGAGTGTGGCAACAGATTAGGCACTCGGGGTGTGGAGGCAGGGCTCTCAATGTATCTTGAAAAGTTTCTCTGTCAACGCGACGGTTAACTGGAACGGATTCCAATGATGGCACATCTTTCACTGATACCACCTTTGTTTCAGTACCCAAATTAACGTCCGCCATCTGACCATTGCCGATGGCGGTACCTCCAAAAGCCAACTGCGCAATATTGCAGGAACCGCCATACCGGCGGTTCTGCTGCAATTGTCATCGTCATTTTCGTTGTCGTTGTCATCGCCGACAAGAATGTCTATGCCGTCGCCGTTTATCCTACTGGATTTTTTGGTTTGACTTGTTGCCTTTTCCCTCCCGGCATCCCTCTTGCTCTTTTTCACCATGGTTGCCTTTGAAATAACGTGCTGCCTATTTTGAATAATTCTGCCAATAATCCTAACGGTCCAAAAGCGTTCAATCGAAATCGAAGAAGAAACATCGAGGAAATCGTGTTGATTATTAATATGACAGGCAGCGGTCAGGGGCAAATCTTTTTTGGTAGCAACTTACCCTGCAGCATGCGAACATCTATCACCTTTTGATTCACCTTGTTCTTCATATCCCATAATCATTAGTTGAATTATGATACAAACACAACTTTCCAGTTGCCTTCCCTCAATTGCCCCAATTACAATCCACCATCTACTTGGTTGTGATACTTTCTTTCGATTAGTCCAAATAGACGCATCTGTGACCAGAGGTACCTCTGTCTGTGATGGTCATAAAAGTACCCTAAAGTAGATGTTTCAAATTAAATTTAATGCCAGACCAGCGCTCCTATCATTTTCATACATATCCTTCTGTGGAAGTGAGAAGTTCAAGTGGTAACATTGGTTCAAATGGGATCAGGAATAAAGACAAGCTGTGTGCCTGATGATATCCGCTCGAATATGGTTTAAAGCTGTGCACATCCTGGATCTTGGGGGCCTTTGACCTAACAGTCTAACAATGCCAACTTCTTAGCACAATGAATTGTGGCGGTTTGAAGCCCCAAAAACACTCATTCAATTCGATTTTCTCTGGGCTTGTATCTAAACACAAAATCCTAGGCATGACATAAAACTAGTCCATTTCAGGGTCTAATATCCCACGAGTTCTTCCCAGCATCAGCAATAAACTTCTCAGGGACATCACACGGCTCCTCTTGATCAGAAAGGACACACTCCGTGCAAAACTTCTGGACCTCATCTTTTGTGAACGTCAGGATTCAGAAGAAGATAGTTTGTTTGAGAGTTAAGTTGAGAGAAGAATGCATAATGTATCAGTTGAACTGCATACCTGGTCCCATCTCGAACATGTCCTCCCAAATTTCGCAATTTCCAGTGGCGACGCATCGATCAGCACAGTAGCGTTCGGGGTCATCTCTTGCCATGCGCTTGTCCTTTCGCATCTGAATCTTTTTGGCTGCACCTGCGTTGGGTTGAAAATCGTTGGCAGAGTTGAAGTCAAAGCCTTCTGGCATAGTTGGTTCCTTTCCCTTCTTCAACTTTTCTGCTTGCTCTTGTCGCCAGGTTCCGATGTTACGGAGCCTACCAACTTCATTGTCAATCCTTTTGGGAAAAAGAGGACAAATGAGAAAAGAGACCAATCAGGTCAGAAATGATATCTGATAAAGAGAGGGGATAAAGTGCAATTCAACAAGATTCGACCAGAATTCTACTTACATGTCTGCAATCTGATTTTCAAGGTTTAGGTGAGTGGCCGCACGTGAAGAAGAAGTAGGATGAACGAAAGACGATACTTCTGTGATGCCGCTCAACGCCGCAGCGGAAGCGAGCAGGGCAGTGAAGCTGGTGTAGGGATGCATTTTGGGTCTAGTGATCGTTTGTTGTATCTGAGGCAGGGGCAGGATAGATGGAGGGAATAATTTATGCGAAGATCCCTCAGATACGATACTTTGCTCAGCTGGCAGTGCAGCGCGCCAGAAAGATTCTGATGTTGGAACGGATCTGAAAAAGGAGAGGAAAAGATTCTTGATCGATTTTGTACTGGGGTCTGCGGGAATGGCCAACTTCAGTCGAAAAATATCTTAGATGACGTCATTTCCACATTTGGATACATATCTTAGGTACGTATGGAGTATTAATGTGACAGATCTACTTATCCACATTTGGATTTCACATCTCGGTTCACATCTCATCTGAGATGTGAAATGTCATTGACATTTAAAATGTCAGAGTGACATTTTAAATGTCATCTATTCCACATTTGTATGAGATGTGAACCGATTTCCACACCTCTCCTCAACTCTCAACTTCCTCAACATTCAACATCGTTTATTCTCCATTATTGTACGGTTCACATCCACCCCCATGACACGGCAGACCCCCACCACCTCCGTCACGACAACCAACCGCAACCAACACAAGAAAACCAAGATGCTTCGCCGGCGGCCGCGGCCAGTTGCCGGTTGTGCATTTCTCTACTTATTGTTGATTGCGCATTAGAACATGGGAGCGTATCGGACGTTGATCTGCGTGAAGGATTCGAGAGGATTTGCATTCTCTAACTAACCGATTCGATCACCTCGCGGTGGTGTAATGGGTGGTCAAAGTAAAGATGGCAGAGAACCGATGACCTCCGATGACTTTCAAGTTTCAAGGCTAGAAAAGCCACCAACAGAGCGGACTTCGTTTATTTACGAAAATTTGCGGCTTGAACTTGAAGACAGTGCAACCCACCCAACGCACTACATCCTCCATCAACCACAATG
Source organism: Bacterosira constricta (assembly GCA_037356235.1). Classification (NCBI taxonomy): domain Eukaryota; phylum Bacillariophyta; class Thalassiosirophyceae; order Thalassiosirales; family Thalassiosiraceae; genus Bacterosira; species Bacterosira constricta. The sequence continues at coordinate 12,021 of JAZGVS010000445.1, forward strand.
ACATTCTTCCGCCCGCTATGTATTATTAATCGTGTGTCGCTCTCGTCATTGTTGTAAAAGTAGGGTTACAATGACCCTTTCCGTGTGGCACCTCCAAATTTGTTGTTAGATGAGATAATGGATAAGAATGCATATTTTGGCACAGGCCGGAGTCAAATACCACCCATCAACTCAACTATCAACGATATCATCGCCGACTCAACAATCAAGTAGAACACGGGACGATTATTTTTATTTGCATGGCGGGCAGGTATCATTTTTAGTTGGCCCGCCCTAAGAAGCCACAAATTTGATCATCTTTTGGGGTTGCCAAAATGGCTGAGCGGAGTGGGAGATGTTGAATGGCAACAGTAAAACCAATTAACAACCGGCAAGGTGGGGGATCGTTCGCGGGGGAGTGTGCACGAATTTGGGGGGGTGGAATTGTGAAGGTTATGCCTCCTGCATTTGCTTACTTATTCTTCCCATATTTTGCATGATATTAAACCCTGTCTCCTACAATCTCATACATACGATACACATCCCAAACCGCAACCGTAATCAACAATTAAATGAAGACGTCTAAAACAAAGGCAACACGACCATGAATAGTAAATTGATAGTGAAACAAAAATAAAGTTGATTATTGCTAAGCCACAATTTCAAATGGTACTTATTTCATACCATAACAGTGTATTCATTTGGTATCGTTTGTGTGAATACAATACCATACTAAATGATTGATCTGTAAAGATGTCATGGATTGCATGCATTATTCGTACCATGCTTTGCTCGTGGCGTCAACAAAATCCCTCCCCCCAACCAGTCTACCAACAGATATACCTAGATCTTTCACCTCTCTCTCTCTTCCTCTTTTGTGCGCCATTTGGGGCGCTGGCGCGCCCCCTCTTTCCCCCTTCATCTAAAAGTCCGAATACCAGCATGGACTAAAAGCCATGGTCGGACTATTCGATGTAATTGATAATCAAGCTCAGAAGTGATAAAACCCGCTCAGCACTGTCCCTGCTCAGCACCCTTTTCGCAGGCGTCAGATCACGTTGGTTGAAGTGGTGGTTGGAGATTTCAGAATAGTCTAATACATCAAACAGATCTAATATGGCACTTTATCTACTTGCGTAGGAAATAGTACTTTGTATTGAGGTCACCAGAATTATTGACGTGGGAGCTGTGACACCAGATAGACGGGACCGGCTGAATTTTGACTTCAATTTTTTTCAATAGGAGCCCTTTCTGATGTCTTGCGACCTGCCAAGCAAAACCCGCGGGACGGGTTTGGTTTGGTGTTTTTTTTTCAATAGGAGCCACCTCATAGCACCCTGTTACCTCGTTAGGATTCTAACATTACTCCTTCTAATTACTTTATTACACTCAAGGATAGGGGCAGAATAGGGTTCACAAAAGATCTAACGATGTTGCGTACAAAGCTAGATAAACCACGGCCAAACCGCGGCAAAACCGCGCCAAACTACGCCAAAACCGCGGCCAAACCGTGCGCCAAACCGCGGGTCAAACGATTGGCGAAACTGTGGGCACACTATTTTGTAACTGATAGAACATGTGACGACACTATTGTACCTACCTACCTACCTACCTACCTACCTACCTACGTAACTACATAATTGCTGATTGCCGTGGACTCTCAGTCCCAATGGCAATCACACACATCAATCGTGATTCAAAATGACTGATATTTTGGCAGGAGTTATGGATAGTGACTGCTGGTTGATGATCTGGGACTGAATATGGCAGGATCCATGTGCCTAACTACCTAGACACTGATTAACGTGGACTCCCAGTCCACTGCAATCAAACATCAACAACTGACATTTTGGCAGGAGTGATGGCTAGTGACTGATGGATGATAATCTGGGACTGAATATGGCGGGATCCATGCTTCTTCCAGATTGCACATCATATCTCACCAGCCAGGCTTTGAGGAGCTGGCTGGTCACACCACATGGACCAGCACTGCCCTTCAGGCGAAGAGCAGCCGTAGCAATATTTTCCTCATAGCAATAGACTGGGCATGATTCCAGCTGCTCCTCAGCATTCGGATAATCATCAAAATCCTCTCCTCCAGGCACTCAGATTTTGGGGTACTTCGAGCGGAGTATTTCAACAACCGGTTCACCAGATAGGGTGTCTAAATCATAGGGCTTATACAAGCCTCCCTTTTTCTGGTCAGATATATTGTTCTGACAGCCGCAGAGAGATTCCCAGATTTGACTTTGACCATTCAGTCAAACTTCCTTGCAGTGGAATCCACATTCCACATGGAATGTGCTGTTGGGATTGGTTCCCCAGCCATCCACCATAATGCATTCCTCCAATCCTTTCACCAAAGCGCAGTACTTTTCTGCTTTCCAGAGGGAAAGCCTTGACCAAATCAAAGGCTTTATCTGGGAGGCAAACTTGACATCATTCTTCTTTCGAAATATGCAATCAGCAAAAATAAGGTCTTTCTGGGAGTTGCACTGACGCTCTTGTACATCCTTCCACAGGGAAGTTTGTATCGCGAGGAAGCTTTTGGCCCATCGGCCGTTTGGCAAGTCTTCCGGTGTCTATTGTCAATCCTCATGATTCCCTTGTCCCCTGAACCTAAAGCCCAAGTCATGATGTCACTTCCAGTTTGACAGAGACAGAGTTAGTCAATATGC
>JAZGVS010000446.1:0-14679 GCA_037356235.1 Bacterosira constricta
AAGCGCGAGGGAAAATCCGTGGTCGAGCCCCCCCCACTCCTGTGTGAGCTGGGATAGAAACCTATCCCATGAGCCACAATGGTCGTATGATCTAAGCACATGTACTAATTACCGTGACCATGGCGCTTTTATTCTTATTCTATGCCCCCTTTTTTGGCTCTGATGGGTCTGATACTCATCAGTCCATGGCCGACACCATATAGTGAACGGATACTACTGTTGATATTGTGTTGGGCTCAACTTGTGTTAGACAGAGGCTCAATGCAGACTGTGGTGGGAGGTTGCAGAGGCATTTTGGCGCTGTGTCAGCACGTGAGAATGCACTGTAAATGTTACAAACAATAGTTATAGAGTAGTACTCTGAGAGAGAAAGTAATAATAGATAACAGAAACCATGGTGTAGGACATTCCATCTCCAACTGTTCAGGTGTACGCTTTATTTACCTGCTGTTGATTTGATATTGTGTGCTCATTTGATCTACAATATTGTAATAGTACTTGCGTAGGTAGAACAATTGAGTAAGAAGGGGCTAGTAAGCGATTCAATCACAATTCAAGTCGCGGAGCAACACGAACATGTACAATTTATTATCCATGTTAGATTAACTTGTTTGCGCTGCTTTGTATACACGGATATACATTCCACTATTTTCAAAGAATTCAGCAATCTGACTTGAAGTTGGAGGAGCAAGGTTTAAGTTGCAGCGCATCATGGTGCAGATACATATATATATATTCGCAAGAGAGATGGTTCTAGCGACACAGAAGCAATATCTACAGGACTACTGCGAGTTGTCCTATTGTACCCGGAGCTACCCGGGTACCTATGCCAATCATTCTTCCCGCTAGGCTGACATTTAGGGCAGGGCAACTTCTAAATATTTAGGTGCAATTACTACCAGCAGATATGTGTAAAAGGAGTAAAACTAGGACAATTCGTCAGCCTGGGCTTGACTGTGTTGGTGACAGGACAAGCCGAGTATCTAGGGTAGGACAACTCGCGGTACTCCACTGTAATAATTCATTGAAAATGACTAAGGCATAGTTAATACACTCTACTTGATTGCTGGATAAAACAATTACATTATCAGCTCCCTGATATTTTTGAAGTGCAGCATTTCTCACAATATTTCACGTTGTATTCTGCATCTAGTAGCCATTTCTTGCAATTTTTACATTCTGCAATGAAGCGCTCCGGGTTCAGGCCAATTGGCTGCCTCGAAGGTTTGCGAAAATTCATGTTTGATGCTCGCTCGAACAGAGATTTTAGTGACTCCATATCAGAAAATTGACGAGCATACTCACACCCCCCCTCCACCTGTGGGTAAATGAATCTATGCTCGTATTTCTTCCCCGCACCATATTTGCAGATGTGTCTCATGAGCTCTATGTTCTCCTTTGCCCGAAGAGTGCTTTGACACCTGTAGTACATATTATCATCCCCTGTCCTAGCCATTCGTGCATCAAACGTCATTCCACAATAAAAGTTCATTGTTCCGTGTCTGCTATTGTTTCCCACGTGTGCTCGCATGCGTTGGAGCCCTTGCCAATCCTTAGGAGCAAGATCTTGATGTAAAAACTTATCAGTTGATGGGAGATCAACACTGTCGCCACTGCTTTCAATGTTCTTGAACACTTCATTGCTTTCATATAGGAGACGACAATGAGTACAACAAACCAAAGACATTGGATGCTCCTTTTCAACTTCTCTCTCAAAGTTGGGTGGCCCTGAACATAAAAAACGGGATCTGATAAGCAACGTGGGCATGGAGAGTGCGACCTTTATACAAAAAAAGTACTCACAATTAAACGTCTCCTTAAAAAAAGTGACAGCATGACCTTCTTCTTTTTCAAACATAGCGAGTGAATATGATCCTTCACAGCCACCACATTCAAAACAGACCTCAAATATGCCATTCTCGTTTTGGTACTGATTTATTTGATCCTTCTTTGCAAAGGTGGTATTTGGCCGATCAGGGTATGTGTCAACATGTTTTTCATCCCTGGGGCCGGAGGGAAAATATGCTGGTTGCTGGACTGGCACCTCCTTCTTAATTGAAACAATCTTGCAGTCAAGGCTACACGGATTTTGGTGTATGCAGTTTGGATCAATGAGAAAAGGTTTGAATCCTCGTTTCCAGTACTTTGTGATTCTCCTGTGATTTCTCATTCCTTCGCTCATGATAAAAGGTGTCACTACTTGAGTAGTAGTAATCAGGGACAAAGACGCACGTGGGGTCAGAAGAACATCATTGCCATCATAGGTAGCAAACCGCCGCTGTAGAAATGTCAAAGTCAAATAATCCCCCGAGAAGATCGGCTTGTGCTTTAAGCTGTATGAATTGCGAAGTTCTCGGCCAAATATTGTCCTTCATTCCATCTGGCTCATCCATGACAAATTGCCACGACAGCCCATTGTGTGTCAGAGCAAAACAAAACCCTCCTTCACAGTCATGTTCATACATCTTATCACTATCGAGAGCAGCTAGGGGTTTCTTGGTCAGAACATCACCATCGAACGATACTTCCAAAGTGGATTCATGAAAGGCTGCCATGACAGACCTTCTCATATCTTCGTGACAGAAATCAGCCCCACCAAGGTAACCCATAATATGAGAGAATATACTACCATCAACACCCCGAGAGGCCATTTTTTGTGATAATTTCCTTGTCATTGGCGATGCCTGCATGAAGATATCAACGTCCCCATCCGAAAATGGATAATTTCCATTGTGAGAAGAAAAGTAGGAGGAGGGCTGATGGCAAAAATGCAAATTCAAACTCAGCACCAAGTTTTTCCTTGCAAGTTGATACTCCTGTTCATTACACCCCCTTTGGATATTCTCTTCCAAAGAAGAGCGGTAAAACATGCCAGCTACGCCAGGGTCCCTCCATGCACAAAGGCAGGCCAATACAGCACCACCCATCACTGCACATCTGGGCATGGAAGGGTCTTGATGATGATAGCGATTCAAGCGATATCCCATGTACCCTTCCAATAAAAGACGAAAATAAAGCATGTTGGGTGGGACTGCTTCCACCATGTCCTCCTCATCGGGCGGAGAAAAGGCATTGGTATGTTGTTTGTACCTATCAACATCTAGCGCAACGAGGCCGCCAGTATCAGTATCACCACCATCGTTCCAACTGTCATCTGGTTCTCTAACCCACTGAAGAAAATCCCTGCTCTTACGGTGATAATCATGCAAATCTCTTTGCATATCTTTACTATAAGTAGAGAAATCGTTATGGAATTTCAGATAGAACCCTTCATCATTCTGCTTCGGGTAGACATCAATGAGATAGTTCCCTTCTCGAGGAGAGGTGCTGATTCCATCAAATGAGTTTCTATTCTGAAACTTCTTTAGACGTACCCTCGTCTCTGTTTGCAGTGCCCAGCACATTTTTTCGCGATCGGTTTGTGCCTTTGATATATTAATATGCGCGATGTAAAAGGCGGATGGCAATATAAGGATGAGAATGTGATGAAAAACTTGCACAGGCGACGATATAGGCGATGAATATAGACTTACCAAGAATTCATCAAGCCTATCCACAGTCAAGTCTCCTGTTGGTATGTGTATGGTTTCATTATCACATCGCGAGCGTTTGTTTGGCGGTGCCGCAGCTTCGGCTTCGTCATCGGCCATTATTATCCAAGTGAAGATCTGGTTGTGCGGGGGGCTCTTTCTTGTTCAATTTCAATGGAACGGCTTTGGTGCATAGCGCTTGATCGGATAATAGATAGATAGAACCGTGATCCGTGATACAACTAACAACCAAGGTTTAATTAGATAAGATAACGCAACCAACAGCCGGCCAACAGCAACAGCTAGCCTGGCAACTGCAAGAAGCATGCGTCCGTCACCGTCACCGTCACCGCGCCGGTGGTTGTCTGTGGTGGTGTCATGTTGGTTGATGTGACGCTCGCTGTATGTTGGAAGATGTTGGATATAGCGGGAATGTGATTTGGTATTAATTCCTACCTACACAATCCGATTTTCTTCGAACTAACACTCCGAATAGCTCCGAATCCGAATTCCAGCGAAAAAAATCAATTCCACCAAAACCAAAACAAAGACGCCAAACGGAAAACACAAAGCACGGGGCATGCGACGTTGACTTCGTTCCGTTCATTTTCATAACCCCAAAGAAACACGAGAAGAACCTCTGTCCATAAAATCACTATCACCATGACGGCAAAACGCTTAAACTATCAGCATCTCGACGATGAACAGGGGAACAAACCAGAAGCAGAAGAGAGCGGCGACGATGACGATTCTCATTCATCATCCGAGAGCAGCACCGCTGACTCCTACTCGAAGGAATCACCGCCTCCCGAATCGACTATGAATCCAGATCAAATTCGTCAGAATGCTCGTGAACTTCTTTTGACGTCCCCCGATGGCTCTAGCAAAAAGAAGAGAGACACAGTAGCGAGCAGTAGCAATAGCATTAGCAATAATACTGCGGACAAGAAAGCGAATGGCTACCGATCGTATCACGATGGACCTGACGTTCGCACATCATCTACTTCTCAATTCACTAATTCGAATGCGACTCCAACTCCACCGTGGCCGAGCCACAATGAAAATGATGAAGGATTGAGCATGACCGATGTTGCATCCATGACATTTACTTGCGTAACTCATTGCCTAACGGAGGGGTATCGTGCTGCTTCCAGTTATTACAATGGATATCAAGAAGACCAATACCTTTCCGTTTCGACGGGTCAGAATAGCTCACACAATAATTATCAGCAGGCTGGCAGCTATCATGATGCGGCCTACAACAACAATAGTACACCCCACAATATTTCCGATGATGATCACAAAACCAAGTTGGATGTTAACTACAAAAATGGTTATAGTGATGGTTACCAAACTAAATTCAGTGATCATTCAAGCCAGCCTAAAGAAGTTATGGATCGAGGAGTTCCATCACGCTCCAACAGCAATGATTACCCAAGCCAAATGTTGTCAGGGCAAGATACAGAACAAACAAAAGAAGAATGGGCGTCAGTACAGGTTCCATCCTCGTATCAAGGGGGTAGAGTGGGGGGTGGGAATTAATTAGAATGTTAGTTTAGATTGGTCTGAGATGAGGAATTTTGTTGACATTGGGCATTTTTTTACTCTGCACATGCCATGTCGTGCGCCATTCATGGCGTGCTCCCCTGAGCCTTTGAATCACCGGGGGACACCCTTTTGAACAGGCGGGGCACTTCATGCTCCAGAATGTTGTGGAAGGTTAATAGATAAAAAGAATGGCACACATTCATCAAGCATTTTTCACGTTTTTACCCCAATCATTGCAGCCAACTCATCCATTGACTTGGCACATCGTTCAATTTCAATTTGGGCATCTTTGAAGTATTTTTCTGGTGACGTGGAGCTAATTGATGATGTCACGAAAATAGCGTAGTATGCGAATCCATCAGCGCCTGCTATACATTGTTCAATTTCCTGGGAAAGCTCTGTATCTGCGTAGTCGAACCCAACAAATGAAATAAATCAGATTCATGTTCATTTACAGTATGTCGAAAAAAAGCAATCGCTCAGATACAACAAAAGAGAGCACATCACTCACATTCAACAATATCATCCGCCCGCTCCGCCAACGCCTTCATAGCCTTCGATATCCCAAACAAACCCGATTTTGTACCAACAGTACCAAGATAACTCCGCACATTATCCCCCCCACCGTCGCATACCTCATCATAATTCTTTAATAAATAATCCAACGATTCTCTCCCAGCACGAAAACGTTGCTCTGCCTCCTCTTCTGTTAGGGGTTGCAGTGTCCCCCCTTTTACGGAGGAGTCGAACATTACTGCGTTTGATTTGGTGGGGATGATGAATGTTGTTGTTGTGACTAGGATTGCGGCTGCGGTTTCGAGGAATGAACGACGTGGTAATGATGCTGTTTGCATTTCATGCTTTGAAGTGGATGTTTGTGGATTGAATGAAAAGGCAACGACTGAGTTGTTGGATAGCAGGAAGAGGGAAAGGAAGCCGACAGCTAAAGTCTTTGCCAACATGGTCATTACAGTTTCTGTTTGTAGATGCAATGAGCAATGACACAACATGAATTTTGCGAGCTTTTGCTGCATATTATAAAAATGGCGGTAAAATAGCGATGACACATGATGACGTTGTATGAAGTCCTACGTGAAACGGCACCATTTTATTCGCTAGAATACATCATATTTTTTTTTGTCCTCCTCCATCCGTCCTCCGTCCCGCCCCGCCCCAACCTACTTCTTATGTATTGCCATTGCCATTTGCCATTGCCGTCATCGCCCACCACCACAAACAACCACACGACCACCACTACGCGCCACCAACTAATACACCCATCAATATGGGCGCCAGTACCATCGAAAGCGGCACCGCCGCTATTACCGCCGATTCAAATGCCCTTGATAATTACAGCGATACCGAAGGCGATGTGATTGTGGACCCTTTGTTGAAATATCTAAATTCTCATCCTCAGTCCGAGCATAAAAGCCCTCACTTCAACATTGACAAAGCCATCGAAGCCCTAAAAACCCAAGGATACTATCACATACCATCTGTACTAACACCCAATGAATGCAACGACGCGCTTGATCACCTATGGAACTTTGTGGAGGATGTGTCCGGGGGAACTGTCCAGCGAAAAGATCCGTGGAGCTGGTACCCTCCACATGAAGTGGACAAGAATTCAAATGCAGAGAACGGATTGGGAAAATTGAGCCTGACGGATAAGAAGAATCCACCACTCATTTGTACTGATCCAAACGAGCATGATGATTTGGATCCATGGCCACATACTGGTCATGACTCGTCTTCTGATATGTTCCAATCGTTGGGAGCAGGTTATGTCTTGGGAGATGTACGTCAGCGCCTTGCTGAGCGAATTTTTGGTAAGTGGTGGATATCCTGATATACAGATACTGCAAATTATGTTTTCTTCGTGAACTCTATTTCATATCAAAGAATTGCCAATATCCACTATTTTCAGAGCCCCTTTTTGGGACACGGGAATTATTGAGCTCCAAAGAGGGATTCACATTCAGTCGTCCATTGATTGTTGATCTGGAGAAGAATGAAAGACAGCAGCAGCAACAGGACGCTGGCTGCAAGAGCAAAAATGTTCTTGTTTGGAAACCAAATAATCTCAAATCAAGTTCAGCAAGTTTGACAAGCAGCAACCCATCACATGATGCTGTAGAAAGTGGCAGCAACAATCAAGCAACAACAACAGCAAACAATGATGGGATATCGAAAAACCAACAAAAGAGAAATAAAAAAAGACTCGACAAACAGCAAAAGTTGAAAGATTTGGTGGGACTTTGTCACATCCGAGCGTCGGTATCATTCACTGATCAAACAATGGATCAACATTGTGGTGGGGGGCACTTCTTGTGTTCTCCACTTGAGACGGGGCGCCCGGAGAAAAGTATTTATGCCAATATGGGTGATGTGATTTTGTGGCGATCCGATTTGGTCCATGCAGAAGTGGCGCCATCATCGATGGTGAGTAAGAACAACAGCAATGGAGAGGATGGTCTAAGCTATGAAGGAGCCAAAGAGTTTCGAGCTGTGGGTTATTGCAGTATGCTACCGGTTCAAGCAGTGAAAGACTACACAATGTATTCATTTCCAAAACAAAAGTTAGTGCAAAGCAGAGGCAAGAAAGGTCTTGATTCAGAACTAGCGCACAAGATGCTTCAAACCAAAGAAGCAGAATTGGCTCAACAAAAACTAGAGTCTTATAAGACAGGTCGCACGGGTGATTATAGTCCGGGGGTGGAAGGATGGCATGAACATTGCCGTGTCACCATGTGGAACAATACTGAGAACAAGCAATTCCAATCCATTCCTCCGCGCATACTACAGCGACCTAGATTTCGCCTGGGCTCACCAGCGCTCACGGTGCGTCAAGCACAGCTGTATGGGCTGTTGCCATATCGTCGGCTCCAAAGTGATGCCACCAGCTGCGACGAGAAAAAAGGCTTGAAGGATGTAGAAATTGCTATTATCCATGGTGTGCGGTTTGTGGAGGGAGTTTATACAAGTAGACGGGTCGATGGCGAAGAGGTTGGGCCTTGGACTATTAAACATGGGAAATTTGAAGAGAATGTTTCTACAGGAAAAGATCCAGTTGGCGATATACCAATCTGCCTTGCAACAATGGAAGTATTGGCACCTCGTTCGGTCAATGGTGCCGCTGCTGACATTTCTGGCCAAGACAAATATCTAGGTGGAATGGCAAGCCCTTGTGGACGGTATATCTATGGAGTGCCTGTGAGAAATATAGTTCTTTTTTTGTTCCATTTTCTTTGCTCTGCTTTTTATTCTTACGATGTTTGCCAATCTCCCGTTTTGCCAGGGACATGCTAAACAAGTTGTGAGAGTAGATGTTCGCTCAGGAGAGGTCAGCTTCATTGGTCCTGAATATACAGGTGAATTCAAATGGCTTAGGGGTGTTGAAATTCCAGGTCATGTGATGGGAAGGAAAGAAGACGGAAGCCTTGCGTATCCCTCTGGTTGTTGTCTTGCTCTACCGTGTAATAGTGAGAGAGGGTGCATTCTGAAGATCGACCCGGAAACATCCGACGTGTCAACTTTTATAACTGGCAAAACCATTCCCAATGTTGAAGAAGGATGGCTCTATCACGGAGGAAATCTTGCTGCAGATGGGTTTGTCTACGCAATCCCAGCTAGCGCTCCTCGTGTGATGAAAATAGACCCACGTTTGAACACAACGGAATATATTGGCCCTGAAATTCCAGGAAAAGCAAAATGGTATGATATTTTATCATTTATTATCCAGAATTCCCAAATTACCCCAAAGAGATGATCATAACTTTATTTACACTTGTTCGGTTATCAATCTCACGTCCTTTGCCACCTGATTTGTTTTCTCTCTGGCCAATACTTGATCATCAAGGTATGGAGGAATTCCTGGTGCTGATGGATGTATTTATGGGATCCCGCACAATGTAAGAGGTAATGCGCAGCTGTATTGGTATTTGTTCCATTGTCAATCTCATATCCTTTGCCACCTGCTTTTTTCCTCTTTGTTCACTACTTGATCACCAAATAGTCAACTGGCGTATTGAAAATCAATCCAAAGACGCAAGAGGTGACCATCTTGGCAGAAGGGACTCTCCCAGAAGGACGTTGGAAGTGGCACGGAGGATTAGAATCCAGCGATCGTACAAAAATCATTGGGTTCCCTAACAATGCCGACTCCGTGTTGGTTATTGATGTTATGAAACAAAAAGTTTACACTGTTGGCGATAGTTCTATTCTCCGAAGCGGCTATCACAGAGTGCCCCAAGACGGCAGGTTAGTATTCTTCACTGTTGCAAGAGTTATCTGAGGTGTTTTCTTTCCCCTGTCTCAAAATTAGAATTACCAAATAACCTGGCAGATACAAATACCTTGGCGGATCTCTGACTTCTGATGGACGTTTGGCGTACCTGTTTCCATGCGATTCTGAGGTTAGTATTCTCCACTCCTGCATGAGGTATCTGAATTGTTTTCATTTCGCTGCTTCAACTAATTAATTCACTTGTCACTGCAACAACAACAACAACAACAACAACAACAAAAAGTATGTCCTCCGTTTTAATATGGAAACAGATGAGATGAAGCTTGTAGGTCCTCATTTGACAGAGGGAGAGAACAAGTTCCAAAATGGGTAAGTGCAAAGGACTTGTTTTGATGCTTCTACCACACGGTCCATTTTGTCGACAGTTCTCATCACTGCTAATGAATAACATACCATTTCAATTTCAATACACGTAGGTTCGTTGGGGAAGATGGCTGTGTCTACGGTATTCCATAGCGGTCCGTGCTCATGTATTATATTACCTACTCCTATTTCATTCCTCGTTTGTGCCTTGCATTAAATTATAACCGTTTTCTAATTAATTCAAACATTAGGTCCCATGGAGTGCTAAGAGTTATACCACCTGGGGTGAAGCGATATGGAAGAAATGGAATTGCTCTACCCGATGAAGAAGAACATGTTGACGTGATCTATTGCGGTGATGATATGGTGTCTTGTAAGGACAAGTTTGAAGGAGGTGTGTTAGGCTTGGACGGAAAGATATATTGCATACCTCTGCGAGCAAAAGCGTTTGTGAACATTATTCCTGGCAAGAATTAACTACAGTATAAAAGTAACGCCTACAAATATGTTGTCATTATAATACGAGAAGAGGGCGTCAGAGTGATAATTGCTTTGTTATCGTGTTATCGAATCTTCTGAATGCTTTAATCGATATTGAAGATAAACTGAACTGTCTAATCCATGCATTGATAGCCACGCCAAACCATCACAATAAGTATTTCTGTCCGCTGGCGTATGCTTACCTGTTGGTTTTGTTGATTGCCACAACTTCACTGCGAGCCACCAAATAGAGTTACAAACGAAAGGATGCCAATTTCCCAGAAGGTGACAAGCGACTACAATTTTCATGCAGAGGGCTTCGCAAGAGGGATTCCTTGAGAGATGCTCTTGAATTTCCGAGTTGAATAGAATCTCACTGTGTGAGTTTAATACCATCGCTGAATTATTAACTGGGAGCGATACACCGTCAGCAAATGCGCCCCAATCATAGTCCACTTCATCAGTGTCTTCAAGTGGATTCCATATCCAACTCATGCAATCCTTGGAATCAGGTATCGTAATCACTTCTCGACCGGAAGAATGTGCAGCTAAGTGTTGGAAATTTTGTCCACGAGAAACATTTGAGAGCAAAGCAGATTCTACGATGGCAGAGACAATGCGAACAAACTCTGGCTTTACCGCCTTGGCAGTAGATTTGGGGGCACGGAAGAACTGATCCGCCCACTCTGCAACACGGTTTTTGCCCCGCCAACTGCATCTTTCCTGTGACGGTACAGATATTGCGTGTAAGTATTCAGCATTATTTTCTTTGGTGTCCACAGCCCCAAGTGTATTGACAAGTTGAGTCCAATTCTTCCTCTCACATGGGTCACGCTCAATAGCACGCGCTAGAATAGCAAGCAATGCATCTCTAGGCAACAGATTTGACTCGTTGCACAATTTTTGTACTTTTGCGATGGAAGTTCTAGAGCAAACCTTGTTTGCCCAGTGATAAGTCTGGTGAAACAGTTTCACTTATGAGTGAAATTACAACAAACTAAGACAATCAAACTGACAATAGATACTTACATGGTAGGCATGAAGTCTTTTGACTTCTAGACCAAATTCATTGCTTTCACTATGCATAAGAAAGATCGCCTGTTTCCATTCGAGCATAGAAGAAATGGCTAGATGAAACATTGGGCAATCAAAGCTTTGAGTAAACTTGAGAAAATCTGCCAAAGCGACAGATGAATTGTTTCGTATTTCCTGAAAGCTTTCTAGTTGTGGCCTCTCAGTTTGCTCATACTCAGCCTTGACATTTGACTGATTTCTTGAAGCCATTGGTGAGCCAAAAGCGACGCAGAGCACACCAAGCAGTGTTGCCACGTACCAAGACCAATGGTCAACATTTTGTGGATCTGTTTCAATGCATTTACGAAACACCATGGCAGCGTCTAGCATTGATTTTGCTAACACTTCATCAATCACTTTCCCTCTTGAGTCCCAAGTCGACCGCGGAGGTGAAGTTAGGCTACCATCTTCTTCAATCAATGTAAGCATATTGCTAATCAAATCAAAAGGTGTCCTATTATCTGACGAGTCAGGGCAACATGGCCTCGACACCAATTCAGCAGCTTGCGGTGTTAGATTGTCAGCTATCATGGCAATTCCAGTCGTGACATGGATGGGCGTAAATGAAGTCAAATTATCTGCCGAACGGTCCTTCCCCCGCTTTGCTATTTCTTTTGCAGCGAGTTGTATCCCACGCAACTCTTTCTTTTCTAGTTTTTCCAATGGAGACATCATCTCCAGTCCATCATCATCCTGATCGCTGGCTTCACTCTCATCACTGCTGTGATTTTCACTCTTCACTTCCCATGACGAAGGTTCAGATTTCTCCCTCTTTCGACCACACTTCACAAAACCGCTGTTGGCAAAATAGGATTGTGTTGCCATGACAGCCTGGGCATTTGGCGCACATTCTGCATGTTTATTCCCAGAATTGTAGAAAGCAGCATCCCGTGCTTTGGTTAGGGTTTCTGCCAATTCAAGGTATGATACAATTGACTCATGCCAATGGGCAACGTCTTCTTGTGCCACACCCAGAGCATGCCTATGTTGGAAGTGAGATGAATCCAGTTGTTGCTTTTGGCGCAATCGTGCCTTGGATGAAGTGAGTTGGTCTATGAACGACGCAAGGGCTACGACAATATTCGAAGTATCGATGTTAGACTCGTGGATAATTTTGGCATACTTGTCGGTGCCTCCTTCAATATCATTTTGAATTCCATCCAAAAGCGAACCTAAAGTTTTTGCAGATTCATCAACAACAGTAGTTGAACTAAGATTCATCCTCTCATCAGGATCACCCTCCACCTCTTCCTCTATACTGGAGAGTTCCTGTTTAAGGTTGTTCGTGGGTGCATGATCCTCCGTTTTTGTCCTATCATTTACCTCATCATTGAATACGCTGTGATGCATGTCCTCCTCTTCTTCCTGTGTTTTCACATTTGCACTGACCTCTTCTGACTTGAAGCTGTGACTCGATTCTAGCCCAGCATCCGTTCCCACTTTTAATGTCATGGCAATATCTTCTATTGACGAATTCAAAGCTCTTTTCTTTTGGCCTGCCTCAACCCACCGGCGAAAGCGCTTCAGTAGCGAGGATCGTAAACTGTGCATCCGTTGCTTCAACACAGTTGGATGAGTCGGTATTGATGGGTCACATGCCCAGCTGGGCGGAGATGAAATCCTACCATCCACGCCAAGAAATGACTTGATTGCCCATCGTTCTTTCGGGGAGAGGTTTACTACCCTTTCTCGATCTCCAGCGCTGGTATCATTGCCAACAGCGTCGTCGCCAATATTAGCTGTGCCTTCAACCCAACTTCGAAGTTCATTCTCCCACAAGCGTCGGTTTGTCCCAAGCTCTTGAGCAACCTTGATCAAAAATTGCTGTCTATAGGTTTGTTTTGGAAGCGTGTGGACCATCGACATGAGCCGAAACAGTGGGTTTTGTTTTGCTTTTATTGCACTGTTCGCATTATCATCAACATCTCCCATGCCAATGACCGATGTCGTGCCATACGACATTTGACTAAGCACACCAGTTGGTTGGTATGATTGAACAGATGATTTGGAGGATGACGAAGATGAGACATTTGATATTGAATCATCATCATTATTCTTTGCTTCGACTCCATTGTCTTCCTTTTCCATGATATGAGAACCATCATGTTCATCATTCATTATGCCCCCGGCAACCATGCGTGTCCATAGCCGCTTTGCATTTCTACCATGAGCGACCACCATTCTTTCTGAACCAAGCGCTGCTGTATCAACCATTCCATGCAAATCCATCCTTGTTTTCAATTGGTGAAAGTGAAGTGGGAATGATCGTGTGACATTATCCGGTTCATATGTGGAGGGCTTCTTGGTGCTTTTGAGCTTTTTGCGGTTGCTTGTAACAGATGCAGTGGTGCTCTGCCCCAGGAACATGAGATGGCCTGTAGTTTTTCGTTTCTTTTTCTCATTACGGGAACCATCATTTGCATCCCCACTGGCCTTGCTTGATATGTCACTTTCCTGAACACTACTGCTTAAATTACTGCTTTTGCGTTTCGAATTTCTGTAAACATAATATGGCAGTTTTTCCGCATCGACACTGGGCATGGTGACATACCCCTCATTTAAGAAGTTCCAGTTGACGCCATCATTCGCCTTGGATGAATCATCTTTCTCGTCATTATCAACATCATCCAACGTCACCATCTCCTCAATTCTATCCATTCTACGTCTTTTCTTTGTCCTCTCCATAGCCACAGCTCTCATCCTCCGCTGCTCCGCCTGCTCATCAAGTTTCTTCCTCACCAAATATTCCACGGATCCACCCACATCCAGTTCCTCACTCAAATCAGTTCCCTTTTTATTCTTGAATCTTTGATATTCCTTCTGTCTCTTAATTTGTATCTCTGTAGGAGGTCGCCGTGTTTTTTTCACCTTGATACCCTTGTTGCGCCTCACTCTCCTTTCGAGTTTTTTACGTTGCCGTTCTTCCTCTTCTTCGTGATGAGATGATTGAGAGAGGAGACTTTCCTCCATGCGTGACATTTCGGCCAGGGATAGATTGGCGGAATGTTGAGAGAGAATTTCCTGCTGGGAGTAATTTTGAGAAGAGGAATGAGGAACTGCCATTTTACTATTTGATGCTTCTTCGTAGAATGATTTAAGTTGGCTCCTATCATCATCATCATTACTGGAATAGTCGCTGTTTTCATCCTTCATGATGGCGGGGCCAGACCCTTCGTTGCCATCAGCATCAACGCCGGCATTAGGTTTAGAATCATGCACATCGGCCTCTGCTCCAGCATCGGGGTCCCAGTCATCATCGTCGCTCATTGCCATTATTGCGATGTCTAGATGTAGCAGCTGTCGTCGTTGTGGATTTCATTTGCCAACGTCATGGTTAAGTAGATAGGGCGGTTGGTTGTTGGTGTTGTTGGACCGTCCGAAGTTGTTGTTGTTGGTGCTGTTTGCTGTTGCTGTTGCTGTTGTTGTTGTTGTTGTTGT
>JAZGVS010000447.1:0-14756 GCA_037356235.1 Bacterosira constricta
ATCTGATATATCCAAAAATCGGGCAAAAATGTGGCAATATATCCTAGGATAAGTAAGTAGCCATAACCTTATGCGCGGCCAAATACAGCGAAATGTTGCAACCATGAAGAAAATCCATGCCAGTTGAACAGCGCCATCCTACCACAATCCCAAGACATTGGGCGCAAGCGCCATATTTTTCATCCAGTATTCGCTGCGTCCAAAGCGAAAAGGCGCAAGGGGCATCGTCATCCGTATTTCTCCGTCTTCCACGATCAATATCAATGGAGAATTTATAACCACTCCCTGCTGACTCATTACATTGGGAAATTGCTTCTTATTACTACCATCGAATAGCTAACACGCAATGTTGTGGTGAGGCATAATGAGGAGTTGAAACGTTTATTGATATTGAGGTCGACGGAAGAATGAATTCGATCCCCCGACGATCGTCATTATTTACGCGGGTCACGTACCTGTTGGCGTTCCTGCTTGCAGTCACGTGGATCGTCTCTTTTTTCTCTGCCATTCGGCTGCATCAAATCAAAGTGACTAGTTATTCTTTTAGTCAAGTAGCGGGAGGGTCCCCCAAAAAAATAATACTGGCAAAACAAGAGGATCCCAATAAGCAAAGAAACCAAGACGATGATGATAGCTCATCCAAAGATGTTCACGTCGTGTTCTCCACCGACTGTTCCGGCTATCAGCACTGGCAATCCATCGTCTCATACTATTCGCTCCGCCGCGCAGGGCACATGGGACCCGTCACACGCATCGTCTCGGGATGTTCATCATCACAAGAAGAGACCATAACAACTGAATTCCACAAGATTCAACAACATTCTATTAATCATCAATTGCGACTGCATTTCACTCCCTCATTCGCGCTTGGTGGGAAACACTACAAATACAGCAACAAACCCGGAGGTCTTTCCAGTTTCATGAATCATACATCATTGAAAGAATCAGTGGTTGCGCTCGTCGATCCGGATATGATGGCATTGCGCCCCGTAACACCGCAGTTGGGAGAACGTACTACATCGATGCCCGTGTCGGGGGATGGCTATCGTGATTTAGTGGAGTATAGAGACGAGCATGGGAAGGTAAAGTTGCTACGTCAAAAGCATTTGCCGTCGCTTCCACCTCGTGTGACAAAGGGAGTTGCGGCCGGCCAGCATTTTGGCCTTGGCGGATGGTGGGCTTCGGCGGGTACGAAGCATGCGCGCAACGATTTTAAGGAGTTCAATTTGACAAAAGTATGTGGCCCTGTGTCTCCTTGTTTGAATGTCCCACCGCCCAAGGGCTCCAATATCGCGTACACCACTCGTGAATTCGCCGATAATAATTATGCTGTTGGTCCTGTCTACATTGCTTCGACGACGGATTGGATGGACCTCCTCCCTCGATGGCATTCTTTTACTCCTCGTGTGCACGCACAGTATCCAAAATTATTGGCTGAAATGTTTGCTTTCACGCTTTCAGCGGCAGATTTACAGTTGAACTTTGCATTATCATCGAGTTATATGGTGAGTGGGTGAAGTCATGAATAGAAGGATATCCTTTATTATCCATTCATTTTCCACTCATTTATGTTGTGATCCTCCAGGTGAGCGATCCCCAAACCATGTCACCGACAGAGGCCTGGTTGTGGGTTGACGAGTATGCAAATAAAGAGCAGTCTTTCAATGCACCCGGAAACAAAGAGCACCCTGTTGGCAGCACCCTGCGCAGTGTTTGTGTGGGTGCCACACAATACTCCCTTCCTACGAAAACACTGAGACGATTGGAAAATTATGGATATGGAAATTATCATAATAGCGATGGCGATTCTATTTTAGATGAGAGCAGTGGTGCATTGCCAACATTCCTACATTACTGCCAAACCTATAAACTTGCCAATCATACCTTTGCCAAACGAAAGATGCCTCATGATTTTTTTCGTTGTGATGGATTGCCCCTGAAGTTGGACGTGGAAACTCTTTCAGCAGAGTTGGACTCAGTTGAGAATGATGCTGATTTGTCAGAGGTACAAAAGAAAAAGCAAATGAGGACAGGGTTCATGCTGTGTCATTTAATTCCATTGATGAATATGGCTTTGGCTGATTATAAGTTGGATGTTTGTTGAAAGTATCAACAATAATCCAACCTAAAGTAAGAGCAGTATCTTGGTCATGGTGTCCGTAGACAAACAGTACTCGTAGAACCAACAGCGCCTAAGTATGACGATCATAGTTCTCCTCCTATCCGCGAGGGCATTATGTATACACACTAGCAATAATGTTTGACTTTCCCCACTTTCTGGATGGGAATCAAGAGACAATCCTCTACCGACATGATATGCTCATAAGCAGCAACACTATTGTAAGAAATTTTCTGATCTGCTCACAGAACAAAGCAGCAGAAGGATTCATCGTTTCATCTTGAGTCTAAGTGTGGACCGAAACAGAGATCGACCGGCACTGGTCCTCGGTATCTCCCGAAGTTAAGTGTTAATTAGTATTATTTGTTATTTAGAAGTAGTATTAAACATATTTCGAATTTTAAACTTGATATTATTTGAGAGATGAGAACGCAGTTAACGCGACTCAAAATAAATTCGAAATCAATTCAGTTTATATCATAATAACAACTATTACTAACTAATAACATGGTATACAGTTTGTCGCGAAATCACTCAAAGTAAATAACAGAAACAGTCCAAAGAAGACAACAAAAAATAACAATGACAATGACAATGGGAATGGGATGATGAACAGGCCAACCTTCTTGGCGAACGTGCTTGTCCGCTAACTACCGAGCGCCAACGCGACATCAAAAAACAGACCTAGTGAAACCTGTCTCCACCTTCGCAGACAACAGAGTTCCAACGAATATTTCACGAGAGTTTGCGGGTGTCTTCAAACAGAAGCCGGATCATCATTGAAATCTTATCATGAACGCCCCCACCGAAGAGCAGCGCCAACGCAGCGAAATCAATCGACGACGCGCTTTAGAGAAGGGAGGAGAGCGTCGCAAAAACAATATCGAGGAGGGAAATTCGTCGCGGACTGCGTCGCTACAGACGAAACAGCCTGCTACTACTGCTAACAATTATTATGCTAGCCACGCCACTGCTGCCGATTGCCATGCAGCTGGGGTTGCCATGGGTAATGTGACGTCCAAATCGAACAATAAACCACCGCGTGATAGTTTTGGTGATAGTGGTATTGACTGGGAGGCGGTGGCGGGCGAAGTGGATACATTTTTAGCGGGCAAAACAAGTAGAGCCACGACTACTGCGGCTCAATTCATAGACAACAACACGAGAACAACTTCACAGATCTTGCCGAATGACCAAGGCGTTGCGGATAATTCATTATTAGAAAGCAAAAGACGGAAGGTGGAAATGGAAAACAATTCAAAATCACAATGTAATTCACACAAATCGGGATTGACAGAGGAACAGCGAGCAAGGATGGAAGAGAGCCGACGGAGAGCTTTGGAAAAGAAGCAGCAAAAGTCGCAATCTGCATTGTCGAAATCTGCACCATACATTCATAATGAGGAACAACAGGCACGAATGGAAGAAAATCGGCGGAGAGCGTTAGCGAAGAAGCAGCAAATGTCACAATTGCCAAAAGCTAGTATCCGATGCCCATCCCCAACTATTCGTAATGATGAACAGCGAGCGCGTACGGAAGAGAACCGAAGAAAGGCTTTGGAAAGGAAGAAGCAACTAGCTCAGCCGGTACCAGGTCTAATACCAAGAACTACCATCCAATGCTCGTTACCATCTGTGAATGATGGCAATCAGTGTGTGAGAATGGAGGGACACAAGCCGCTGGATAAGAAACAACAGACATCAGCTGCATCGAACAGTATCAAATGCCCTTCTCCGCCCAGGCATAGTGATGAGCAACGTGCTCGTATGGATCAGAATAGGCGGAAAGCATTGGCGAAAAAGCAGTTATCACAAATTACTGCACCGTCAGCTCCAGTGTTGCCAATAAGTACTACCCAATGCACATCTCCTAGGAAAGCTTTGGCGAAGAGGCAGCTCTCGCAAATTACTGCACCGTCAGCTCCAGTGTTGCCAAAGAGTACTACCCTATGCCTGTCTCCTACAATGAACAATGATGAACAACGGGCAAAAATAGAAGATAAACGGCGGAAAGCATTGGAAAGGAAAGAGCGGATGGCACGAGCTAAATCTTCAACATCAGCAGATGTACAAGACAGCATTGAGTGCTCTTCTCCAAAAATTGCAACAGACGGTATCCAAAGCACATCTCCCAAAAATGTTGATATGCACCATGCACAAATGAAAATGGAAGAAAGTAGACATGAAGCTTTGGATAGGCAAGAGCAGTTGCCACAAAATACATCATCGCCAAAATTAGCTCCACAACATGTTGCTTTATTTTCACAATCTGCTTCAGAGATGAAGTCAAAAGATGGATTGGATATAGCTTCCCTTGCAGAAGAGGAGAGTGTAGGTGTGGAAGAAAATCGGCATTTGGCACTTCAAACCCGAAAGTTGGCATCGCCAGTGCCATCATATGACGCATGCGTTACTAATCATGAAAGCAACATGAAACCAGCAGCACAAGAGCTAGTGGCTACATTAGCACCAGACTCTTCTGAATTTGACCACCAAAAAGCACCGATCAAAGCTTCGTCAACAAAAAAGTCAGCTCTCCCACCAATCCCACCAGATATTCAATACGAAGAGTCTAGGATTCTCCCAATAGATGATGATGATATTGACTCCTTAATCGAAAATGCCGAATTAGATAAACCTCTGTTGAATGGTTGGACTCTTTATGAGCATCAAAAGGAAGGTGTTCTAAAGGCGCTGCGAATGAGACGATTGGTTTTGGCCTTCGATATGGGTTTAGGTGAGTTGGATGCCCATGTTGTGTATATACCAGCTAACCTGAGCCATGAGCTCTCTTGTACAACACTTAGCTCATAGCTTCAACCGAAATTGAATACAGGGAAAACAATCATTGGGTGCGTGTGGGCAAAATCGTTTCGAAATACCTTTGAAGGAATCAAAATACTCGTTATAGCGCCAGGGAGTGTTCACGAAGAATGGGCCCGCACCGCAACGGAAGCGACGGGTTTGAAATTGGACACTAGCAACAAGAAGAGTAAGAAAAGCAAAGCGAAGAAAAAGAAAAAGAAGGGTGTTTCGAAAAAGACCGTCACGGGCAGACGGAGGAAGATATCAAAGAAAGAGGACTCTGACTCCGAAGACTCTGACTCCGAGGACGAGTGTGGGTCATCCAACAATATTGATCTACATATCTTTTCGTGGGGCAGTATCAAATCTTGGTACAAAAATGTCTTTGCCAACAGGTCTGACTATGTGGTTATTTGCGACGAAGCTCATAGCATGCAATCGATGACTACTACTCGCACAACGGAGGCTCTGAAGTTGATGGGTCAAGAAAAGTAAGAATACTGAACTACTGAAAACGCTATCATCGTTCATTTTCTCTGATTGTTTCCTCTTTTCCGTTCCCTTGAAAGGTGTCGGGGTGTTCTTCTGCTAACTGGGACACCAATGAAAAATGGACGGCCATCAAACCTATTCCCTCTTCTGAAAGCAGTAAACCACCCATTCGGCGACCACCAAAAACGGTATGAGTTTTTCTTTTGCAATGGCCAACAGAGACAGCTTCGGGGGAAACCAGTGTGGGATGCAAGTGGATCTTCCAATCTCAAAGAACTAAATGCTCACACTGCATCACACATTTTTCGTATGACAAAGGAAGAATGTATGAGCGAAGAGCTACCTCCTCGGAAACGCGAGCTCAAAGATATGCCAGTGTCTCCTCTACATGAAATGAGGTACACACAAGCATTGAAAGATTTGGCCAAAGCTTTCAATTCGTCACAAACAGGAGGAAACGACGAAACGCTTAGTCTGATGACAAAGTTGAAAAAGATCACTGCCATCGCAAAAGTCGATGGAATAGTTGCATTGGCAAATTCTATTTTGATAAAAGAATCCTCCATAGGTGTGTGAGTGTACTTGCTTTCCTCCTCCTTCTCCCACACCCCTCATTCTCACCCTCCACTATTACTACTACAATTAAGTTATTTTTACCCATTTTGTTGATGTGGCGAAAGAAATTCACCAAAAATTGGAAGGTATGGAATGGGCTGGAGAATGTCTTACTGGGGAAATTGCAACACAAAAGAGGCAGCCAATGGTTGATAGATTTCAATCAGGATTGTCTCCTGTGTTCGTCAGTACGTATGGGGCTGGAGGTGTTGGTTTAACCCTAACCGGTGAGTTTGTAATGTCCCCATTGACTTTAGAAAAAGACCACTCCTAAACAAATATTATTTGATCACATTCAAATAAAAGCTGCATGCACCGTTGTTCTTGCTGACCGCCCATGGACACCAGGAGATGTCGCTCAAGCAGAAGATCGTGTGAGGCGCATCGGACAAAAACGGCCCGTCCGGTCAATTTGGATAAGAGCATTCCCCATGGATATACAGATTGATCAATTGATTTCTGACAAGGAAATGAATTCGAGTACCGTAGTTGATGGAAAAGATTTCGGCTGCCAGAATAAGTCAGCACCTGGACTGAAAATATCTGAGCTTGTGAAAACAGTGCTAAATCTCTAAACCAGATAATGAATATGAATGCCAATCATTAAGTTGAGACTTGAGGTCATTTTTGTCTGGAGTCTGTCGTATAAGGTCACATTGCTGCAAAGTGCAGCACAGAGGCAGAACACAGTGAAGATGTGTCTTGAAAGGTCTTGATTTGATTTAAAGCATACAGTTTATAGTTGGTTATTAGCTATTTATAGGCAAAAACGGAATAAGGCCGTTTGACATTTCAATTTATTTTCCTGGGCCAACATGGCTCCCTCGCGCAACACGAGGGTCTGCAGCGCAGCTGCACTGCAAAACCCAGATCCAACTCACCAGATGAAAATGACCGAAGGTCATCCACCGGTAGAGACATTGCGTAGCCGTGAGGCGGCTGTTTATGTTCATGTCTGACGCGAAGCGTTCAAACCATTTCCGACTTGTAGGGGAATGTTAGTGATGATATTGTGTATGAAGGGGGGTAAGTACTCCGATGAAACCCAGTGCTCAATTACCATATGGAATTTATATTGCGGGCGGCGGCGCTGATTGTGTCTTGAAAGGTCTTGAGTACTTATAAAGAGATTTACTATACGGAAGTGTGTGGGTCTGTGATGGAGTGGCAGATGAGTTGTGTTGCATTTCTCGTTGCTTGTGCTCTACTGCTTGCTGGAGGTCATGCAGTTCTTGGGAGTCATTGATTTTGGCATGCCCTTTCAATGCACTAATGCAGTCTGACATTGCTTGCATGATTTTATCTGCATGTGTGATGGTAGGATTTGTGATGTGCTTATGCTTGAATTGGATGGTATCAGTCAATCGTTCGCCTCTTGTTGATTTGATATGACATGCGTGCGTCCGATAGTGTTCGGGTGATGTATAGAGGTACCATCCATCCACTGAGTGGTACGCCCATGTCCCTCGCTTGTCGGTCTTTTCATGCACTTGCGCGCCGCATCCCATGGGCGCGAGTGGCATCTTGTTGTAGTCAAATGGTCCGCTCATGTGCGCATACGCTGATACTGTTGGTGTTGCATTGGATTGCCTGAGCAGATTGAGTGTGATCTCTGTTTGGGGCAGGAGGCGGTCCCACAATTGGAGTGGGAAGTCCTCTGCTACTCCTGACAGGACGCTGAGAAAATGGGCTTTGAAGTTTCTGATTGCCACTTCGGCGGCATTGCGTCGGTGGCATCCTGGTGGTACTAGCTCAATTTCCATGTTGCAGTCGTCGCGGATGATATTTTTCATGTTTTCAGATATCTCGTTGTCGAGGATGTGTTTTTTGGGGATGATTCCAGCTCGCTTGAGTCGTACCATTAATGCTTGGTATGCTCGTATCATTTCCGCATCCTTGCGGCTCTTCATGGGCTCGACTAAGATTGCATTGCTGTCAATTTCTACCATTACCATGATGTATTTGTTGCCTCGTTGGGACCGTTTTGGGAACTGGCCGGTCTGGTCGGAGAACATGGTATTGCGGACGTCGTACACTTTTGTGTATACATCTCGCTTCTTTTGGCCTCTGAGCCGCTCAGTGTTGCACGTCTCAAGTGGTGTGGGCTTCACCTTGGTGGAGCGCACATTTTTCCGTGCTTGATTCATATGACCTTTGGGGGTCTCATCCGTCTCTGGATAATATTTTTTGACATTCTCTGCGGTCAGCAGTGGCCAACCTAGAAAGTTGCCGGCCTTGATGGCCTTGAGCCAAGTTGATTTTACTGGATAGCCGCATACTGCGTGCATCCACTTGATGGCCTGCTCTGTTGATGGCAAGTCATAGACGCTGTTGGCTTGACGTAGCGCTTTTCTAGCCTTCTTGGACGGGGTCCGCGGTCTCATTTGCCCACGGTTTTGGATAAGTGGGATGCGGTAGCGTCCTCGCTCGTCTCGCACTCCAATGAGGATGGGTTCTCCTCTGCATGTGATTAATACATCTTGCTCTTTGTGCACTGTTACTCCATCACCTGTGAAAATAGAAATGTTTCCATCGTCGCATGTCTTACCGACACTCATCAACGATGTTGGGAAATCTTGAAATGTATCTGCTTGGGCCGCTGTCTTGGAGAGCTGCTTGAATGGCAAACGCGTGACAAATGTTGCTTTGCTGGTGCCGCCGTTTGCTACTCCTACCCTTTTGCTGGAAGGACGTAGAATGGGCAACCCGGCCTTCTGCCGGTCTCGTTCACTAATGTAGTGGCCGTCTGCTCCAGAATCAAAAGTGATTGCGGTGGCCATATCCATGCTGTTGAAATTGGCTACTCTATTTGCCGTCGTGAATCGGACTCGTTGCTTGGCTTGGTGGAGTTGCTGTACTGCTCGCTTGAAGGAAGTGCCTACTCGGTAGCTGGCGTTGCGTCCTCGCTGCCGTAGCGTTGGCATAGGTTTGGCTCGTTGTTTGTGAGCTGCGTCAATGGTCAGTTTTCTGGCATCTTTTTTATTCTGCTTTGCCATGCTAGTGCGCTCATCTTCAGCGACTGTGATGTTACAATCAAAAAATAGGTCTTCCTGCTCTCGTAGCCGTTGGAGAGTCTGCTTGACATGTCTCCTCCTGGCGGCGCGGCGCTGATGGCGATCGCTTCTGGACTTGTCGTGCTGTGCCGATTGGCTGCTCGCTGCTAATCCATTTTCCTTTGATGTTGGGATGCAGCGGGTACTAGTATGTTGGTGTGGTGGGTCTGTGGTGGATTCTAAGCTAGAGTATGCATTTTTTGTACAAGTATTGTAGGCAACTAATTGTTGCTTTACTTTACTAATACTATTGCTTTTTTTCTTGCTCTTAACCTCAATCCAATCACTCTCGAGACCCCCACGCCGTCAGCTGCTGCTGTCGGATCCGGAAGTATCCGAATCATACTCGGCCCTGGGCTTGAACTCGATGCCCATCTTCTTGCAGGCATAGTATGGACGCCAGCCTTTATACTTCTTGTTGAAGAAGCAATCTTCTGGCGGCACAGCGTGCTGGGCACGGGATCCATACTTGACGCAGTACTTGCATTTTTTAACGCCTCCTCCTGCGGGCGGCTGCCTGCTCTTCTGCCAAGGTTGCTTCTTGGCCTTGTCCTTCTCTCTCTTCGCCTTCTTCTCCTGCTGCTTGGCCTTGGCGATCTTCGCCTCCTTCTTGCTGGCTCGTCGCGCTCGCGCCATTCTCCTCTCGTCATCCGAATCGTCGCTGCTGTCGGACGAGGTTGCATTGGCTGATTCGTAGGCGCTGCTTGGCTCGCAGTCGGAGTAGTCGGAGTAGTCCGACGAGCCATACCCTTCTCGTAGCAGGCGTTGCATCCTCGCAAAGGATGCGTCCACGGCGTTGGCTGACTCCTTCTTGGCAACCAAATCATTTGGTGAAGGTGCGTCCTTGAGGACGCGTAGCCCGTCGGCGCTGGTCAGCTCGACCATGATCGCTTTGAGCGACTTCGCGTCGTGCACATGGTCATACGGGAAGAGCTTGCGGATTGCCGTCATCGCCGTCGCAAACTCGCGGCCGTATTGGTGCTTGACGGCGGCCTCAACATTGGTGAGGATGATGAGCGTGATCTGCGCGTTGGAGATGGTGATTCCGTAGGTGGCCAGCTTGTTGCACATGAAGCGGAGCGCTTCGAGATTGGTCATGGTCTTTTTGCGCCAATCGCACGTGAACGACATGATGTCCAGGAAGCGATCATGGATTTCAGTGATGCTCGGACGGTCAGCGCCATCCATGATCGCATCGATGATGTCCGCGATGGTATAATCATCGATACCGCGGACGTCAGTACCATCCGCTGTGCGCAGTACCGATTCGAGGACGTCCGTGCCTACCTTCTTTTTTAGGGCTTCGGCTGCGCCCTCTTTTGCTCCGATGATGGCTTGGTTGATGTCATTGAGCCTGTCGGCTTCTGCTTGCGCGTCGCTTCTTGACGCGAATTCTTGGGCTGTTGGGGCGGTGGTCTTGTTGGCGGTGGCTGCTAGCACGTTCGCCATGAATTCTTTCTTGGCCGCTCGTGTCACCATACCCGCGGTGACCGCTTCGGTCGCCTTGACCTGATTTACTGCGTTGGGCGCTTTTTCACATAGCCCTGACATTCCTTTGAATTTTCCGCAGTCACCGGTATTGATGACTTCTTCCAATAGTCGTTTGGTACTATTGACCAGTCGCTGAGCATCATCGTGATCGTATTGCCCTCCTGACGTGATGTTGAAGTCTAGCGCTCCGATCGTGGTAAGGACTTGGGACTTAGTACTGGCTCTCGCCGTGTAAAAAGATTCTGACATCCTGGGATCTTGTTGGGACTTTTGTTCTGCTTGTTCCGATCCGGTGCCGCGCTTCTTGTTGCTCCTCGGGGCTGTTGTTGCCGCTCCGTAGGGCTGCTGATGTTCGGAAGATAATTAGGGAACTGGTGGAGACACTGATGTAGTCACTCGTAATGAATCCATTATCTTACGTTATGAGTGATCTATAATGTTGGCTCTTGCGCGGCAATTCTTGCCGCACAATTGAACGGCTCTTGCTCCCGGTCTGAGCGNTATCATGTTGGCTCTTGCGCGGCAATTCTTGCCGCACAATGAACGGCTCTTGCTCTTGGTCTGTCCGTAGTGTCAGATTGGTCTGGCCTTAGTAGGCCTAGATCATCACCCATAGCAGCGGTTCGGAGGAGGATGCAATTGATGTGCTGGTGAATATTGTAGAAGCTTCCCTTTAGTTTTACCACAGCCCTGGTCAAAAACTATTACTGGAAGATTTCCGAGTGGTTACGAATTACGATGGGCATATCATCACAGATCACGAATCTGTTGAGAACATGGAGGACCTATTTTGGAGTCTCTGGAAAGAGATGGAGTCGAGATCGAAATCGCTATAAAGACGTGGAGGCATGTTCTTCAAAAGGAAGCGGGGTCTGCGTGTCAAACACAAAAATGCATCATTAATGGCAAGTTTCATAGATGAATAAGATGTGCAGTATGTCATGTGCAGTCAGTATCGTCCAGGCGGCACACCCAACATGCCACCTTCAAAAGAAAGGGGGTCATAAATGGATACGATAGTTGTTGATGGTTGACAGATACTCTATTACTTAACACTAGTTTGGTGAAATGAAAACAGGACGGGCAGCCAATAATTCTTGGACAATAGTTAAAGCCTTGACAGATAACAACAAAGACCATCAAGCTATTAGCCTCTCGAACCTACATCCCAAAAGAAAACCCCAAACCAACTCTTCAACAAAAACAATTATCCCAGATAAGAAACCACAAATATGACTTAAATGACGCAGGTGGGGGGGTAGAACAAAGAATTTACTCGGTTTCTAAATCTGTTTTGAAGTCGAGTCCAAGAGATGTCATCTTGTTTGCCAAAATGACCTGATAGGGTGGACAGCAAAAAAGACAAAGTCAGGCACAGAAGACCAACTGAACGAAAACTGAACACAAAATTACACCAAAATCATAGACTTACAGCATTGACAGCCGCCTTGAACTTCCTCTTGGCATTGTACTTCCTGAGCTCTGACAAGTTGGTTCCCAAATCCTGTCCTGCCAACACATTCGCATCCTTCAACATCCACTTATGCTTCAATGCCTGGCTCGCACTCAGCCTCTTCGACGGTTCAACAGTCAACAAACACGAGATGAAATCCTTCGCATCATCAGAAACAGAGCCCCAATAATCCTCGTGGAATTCGTATTGCCCCTTACGGATTTTACGGAAGAGCTCCCTTTGGTTCTGTTCAATGAAGGGAGGGTATCCTCCCAGGAGGATATAAACAATAACACCCAAGGACCACATGTCCGATTTGGTATCGTACGCCACTCCCTCAAGAATTTCTGGCGCCACATACCCTGGCGTACCACACTGCGTCGTGAGGGAGTTTGGCGTCAACACTTTCTTGGCAAACCCAAAGTCGGCAATCTTGATCTCCGAATCATTCTCCTCTGTCCTCAACAACAAGTTCTCGGGTTTGAGGTCGCGATGCGCCACCGCTTTGGAATGGCAGTATCCAATACTCTCGAAAAGGATTTTGCATACATCGCGTGCTTCCTTCTCGTTATAGAATGATTTGGAAACGATTCTGTCGAATAATTCTCCACCACTCATCTTTTCTGTGACGAGGTACCAAAAGTCTTTTTCTTCGTATACATCATAGAGTCGGATGATGTGCTGGTGTTTGAGTTCGTTGAGCACTTGGATTTCGTCCTTGAGTGCGATTTCGTCTTCTTTTGTGAGTTTGGATTTGGTCACGACCTTGACGGCGAAGGATTCCTTTGAGGTCTTGTTAGAAGCTTCGATGACGACGGAGAAGGCTCCTTCTCCTAGCTGCAGTGTGTTCGGTGTGAGAAACCAGATATATGTGTTGTGTAGACAGAAATGTAAGATCGAGCTTGGATATACAAGCAAAAGTAGAGGTCAAAGTCACTTGATATGAAAATATCAACAAGAGATTCTATAGAAATCTCTCAAACAGAATCACTGACAACATGAATACACGCTCAATTCTCTCATGGACAGGGTAGGGTGTACCCTCTCTAAGTATTTCTCTTATCCCCCCTTTAAAATGGTGAAACACAGTACGCCCATTCTCCCATGATGATTGTCTCCCCCCTCCTTCATTCCCCATTATTATCATTTTTGAGAGATGATAATAAGGCCCTGGAATTGAATGGAGGGTAACAACCCTAAAAACAGCGGAATCCCCCAAAAGAGAACAATCAAGGGACCCTCTACCTCTACAGAAAAATCTTCCACAAAAATCTCATGTCTCCCCCTCAACATTGCATTACCCCCCCTCATTACCCCCCCCTCCCCAAACTAGCCCTCTCCCTCCCCCCGGCTTGATCATACGGTGAACATGACAAAAAATAAACTCACCGTCTTTCCACGTGTATATTCACCATCGAATGTTTTTTTACCACCGGATGCTGCGGGGGATGATCTGGCCGCTTGGGCTACTGGCTTGGCTGCCTGTAATAATTATAAAAGAGAGAGACAGTGAGTGAAGGATTGCAAATTCTAGAGGTCTAATAAAGATATGGTTCGCACAAATAAAGTACCCGCGGTCCGCGGTGGCGTGAGAGAGAGAGGTCTAGTCTAGACAGAGCTTTGTCACGCGAACGCTCTCATGTAAAAATATAAGAGTTACATGGCGGCCAAATCCATCTCTCTCTCTCTCTCAAGCCTCAAGAGATGGCTCCCATTTTTGTCACCATTGTGATATTTGGGCCATTCATCTCAAAAAGAGAGAACCACCACCGGAACTTTCGCGCTGCTGCTGCTACTCTCTCCGCCCGTTTTTTCAAGGATGGTCAAAAGCACACGCACCGATGTAGTTGGTTCCTGTGGTTTACTGTTGGCACATCCCATGGTATATTATTCTGCTATATAATTAAACAAGAAGACAATTGATGAAGAACAGTTCTCGTTGTGTGGATTATTGGTTTGACTGCTTGATTGTTGGATTAGGATTAGGTTGGGGTTTGTTTGATTGGGGGGATTTGGGGGCGGGCACGCGTCGCAGTTGGCGATGATGGCGTTGCAGGTTGCATGCAGTTTCACGTGATGCACGCATGGAACACGACATGTATCGTACCTGACATGTACGATATCGTACCTATTTTAGTTGTGGAACATGTTATCTAAATCATGAATGCAAGACATCTTTTCTGGTTGGCACAGAATTGGCAGATGTTTCTGGCTATTTTGGCATATTGTCGGCATAGATTTGGATCAAATAGATACATCTCATCTCGTATTGTGGCTACAATAGCCAGTCCTAGAACGGAATCGCATATCTAAGATTTTAGGATATGACAGACGATCGGATACTAATAAGGTATGTAGGTACAAAATGTAAAAGAGGATGTCCCAACAGTTCACAAATGGCTAAGTATTAATTCCAGAGTATGTGAATATTTTGTACTAATTCCTATATATGACAGCCAATCGCCCTCAAAAGTTTGAAACAAAATTGAAACCCCAGGATAGGCCTAATTGGACTCAATATCATCATACATAAACCTGACCTTAATCTACTTGGGCCTTTGGAAATCGATAATCTCTATCTACATACGAAGAAGTACGCATGACTAAATTAGAACTTATCTTGGGGCTTTGGATCGGGAAATCCACTCTATAGTTCTCGCGCAGTACGCGCACGGAAGATATTATGCGAGGTTCTTTACTCTAGGCCCACACGCCACATTTTTCGCTC
>JAZGVS010000448.1:0-14656 GCA_037356235.1 Bacterosira constricta
TCAGGACATTTGTTTCTTTAATGTCAGTGTCGGTACATCAGCGGGTGGTTTGCTGCAGCGGTGAGATTTAGTTAAAATTTAGTGGCTGGGCATGTCGGCCACATGACAGTTCTTTTGCGGGGTTTGTAGCATTGGCGGTGACATCTTGTTGTCCTACTTGGCTATAGTGTCATATCCATAGCGCCGACTGTCTCCTTTATTGTCCGTGGCGGTACATGCGGTGTGTAGTAGCGGCGGTTGCGGGTTTTATTGTCCGCTTGTTGTGCTGCGTGTCAGCTGTGGTGGGTGTTGATTGGATAGTAAGAATAATAATACCCTGTGGCCCATGAACGATGAGATTGTGGTTTGAATTACGGTTGTTGGCGTAATTATTCTTGTTTACTTTGTTTCTGCTTTGTTGAACCATTTTATGACATTTACTAAATAATGATTAAAAATACGATCGATCATCTAGCTCCCCTGGTAATCAAGTAGTAATAATATATACCCATCCTATCAAATTCTTTCCTGTTTGTCAGCATGCATGCCATCTGCACACACCGTGTGTTACATGTATTCTCATTATATTTGTTTCTGCTAGTCAGCACTTATTTATATTGCTCTGTGGTGACAGCGGCTGTGATCAGTGGTGACGACATCAGTCATAGATCCGGAGTGGCATTCAGCTTTGATTATTGAGCAGCGCGTTGGGGCGGATAGATCTGGCAGGAACATTCGAGGGCATGAATTGATACAAAAACTGTGTACAGATACATGGTGAAATAATATTGAGTGCTCTAAAAAGTCATGGTGTTATCCTTATCGTAGCAGAGCATCTCCTATGCTATGTAAGTATTCTGTCGAAAATACCCTCGTCCGCTGCAAGCTCATGCTTGATGCCACAAACCAATACCGGGCAACAGCCTCCTCCATTGTATGCCCCCCCTCCCAATCCACCTCAACCATGCTCTTTGGTGGCGCGCTCTCGGTGGCACCATCCCCCGTTGGCCCGCCGCGTCCCCAACTAACCGCTGCGGCATCCGCCGTCCCAAACATATTACCGCTGACCCTCTCTGCGCGCCAACATCTACATCTGCAGCAAACATCCAACCCCCCAAGATCCGTAGCCGATCAAAAACAGCCTCCAGCCAAGTGCACCGCTCTGCTACAACACAGCTGAAGAACCGCCGTAGCGGATAAGGGCAACCAACACCGCTGCGGCTACGACACAGCGCCATGGACAATAAAGCCTGCATCCATCGTCCGTCGACCGCCGACAACAGTTGGCCCCACCGCTGAAACACCGCCGACGAACTACCTCGGCTGATAGAGCCAACCAATAGCACCACCTACGACGCGGCGCCACGGCCGGTAAAGCCTGCGCCGGACGACAAGACTGGACCGCAATTCCGCTACGAGGCACGGCCAACGAACCGCCGCGGCTGATAGAGCAAACCGATAGCACCTGATACGACGCGCCAAGGTCGATCGAGCCAACCGCAGAACCCAGCACGCCTGAAAATCACGAGGGAAAGGAAATCAACAGAAAGAGATCAGGAAATTCAGAGAAAATGATACAAAAAAATGATCAACGCTCCTGATCAGCAAATAGTCTCATCGTATCGTGCGTAGATACCATGATGATGGTCTTCCACTTTTGGTTTTATGTTTTTGGGGACGCGGTGTTTTGTTCGATGAACGACAGTTTGGTAACGGAATATCATTGTAAAAATCAATATTTGTACCAACAGGGGGAGTATGTTGGTGGCATATTTATCCGAAATGGCATCTTGACAAAAGGTGCCTAAAAGTACATTGGGAGTAGTGAGCTGTCGCAAAACAGTGTTATAGCATTTGTTTTAGCACAAACATGTTTTAGACTATGTAATCTCCGTAACTACGATATGTAACGATTATGTATGATGTAGGTAGAGAAAGCTAAGCCCAAGAACTAATTTTTGGCGGGAAAGCAAGAAAGGTGTCTGGGATCTGAGTCGGAGTCGGACCGTTGTTCACGCGAGGAAAGAATAATAATTGAACGGCAATGCAAATGTGGCAAACCACACGAACGCCACAACCGCAAACCGCAACATGGAACATGGGCATAGGAACTAGCATAGGAACGAATAGGAACCATGAAATCATGAACGCATCATACAACAAGATACAACATCGCCGCGTCCGGTAAAGACCAAGTCTAGTAACACCCACCACAAAATAACGAATGGGTAATGCTGCTGCCAAATGCCAAAAGCCGCCATAATCAGCCCCAAGCAAGATACCAATACTAGATTGAGCCATTCAGTTTAATTGCCTCGATAGTTCAACAGATCCATTCGTGCCAAACCTTCACCGACAACAGACCATAGCCATTGCCATTGTCCAGGGTTCACCTGAAAATCATCATGTTTAGCGCTGCCCGATCTTTGTACCAAAGAGACAGACCTAATCCTCAGGATCAGCAATTGACTCAACATAAGAGTAATTTCAAGTCTGCTTTGGAACACATTTCGGTGCCAGACTCTTTCCTACACGGGATTAACGTCTTCAGAGTCAATGCTAAAGGAAAGTTGGAACCGGCAACATTTACAATATCAGCAGACAAATTCATCATCTCTGTCTTGCCTCGAATGTTGAAACTGGAACGAATGAGCAGCAGCGGCAGAAGTGGTTTGAAGCGTCCGAGTATTCTTAGTAGAGCAAGAAGTGGTGCCAGTATCAGCGCTGGGAGTGTCGGAGGGAGTGTCAGTGAAAATTCTGTAGGTGGGATGGATGCAGGATTTTCATGTAGCCCCCACGCTGTTGTTGATATTGGGTCCATCGATCGCATTCAAAGTGGCCAGAATACTCTATTGTTTGAAAAGGCTAGGTGGGTTATTTTATGATCAACGATTATGATTTATTTATTGTTTGAATACGTTGTCTCATGATTTACTTTTGCCAATTATGCAGACAACGGGAGAAGAAACAAACAATGTCTCAGCGGAGCCACAGCGGTGTTCCACCTCTCGATGACAACCGATCATTCTCTCTTGTTTTTCGAGGTGCGAAGACTCTTGACTTAATGGTAGATGAGGGAGGAGACAGGGAACATATTTTATACATACTTACCAGCATGGTCACAGAGTATGGGAGAGCAAAAGTCAAAGTAGGAAATGAGGTTCTATTGCTTAGGTACATCTGGAATGATGTTGATCGGGTAAGGCTAGTACATGGACATTTCCATTGTCTATCAAAGGTAATGGAACTCACTTTGCTATGTTCGTCTTTCAGGACCACTCTAATACAATCAACGAGAAAGAGATGGGAGAACTACTGAATAGGATCAATTTTCAGGTGAAAGACAAAAATCACAAAGCAGTATATCAAAATTTTACTAGAACTTTGGGTTTGGCAAAGGAGCAGCGGAAAGCAGGCCTCACTTTTGACCAATGCGTCACGTTGCTTCATAAGACAAAGAGAGATACCTGGCAAGTTAAGCCCGTGACCCAGTTATTTTATGACATGTTTGGGCAATTCATGACTGAGAACAAAATTAGAAAGAAGGTCTCAGCCAACTCCTTCCTGGAAAAATTCCTTGTGACTGTCCAGGGAGAAGATAATAAAACAATAGACGATGTGATGGAGGTTTTTTCTGGATTGCGTGCATTGGAGCTAGCTGATGTCGCCAACCATATCACACAATCAAGGTACATCAACCTTGAGCAATTTGAAGCTTACTTGGTATGTCATTATGAGAAAAATATTGAGTGAATTTCCTTTGTTCAACCATTTCTTATTGACTTTCTTTTCATTGAGCTAGACCGGCCGGGGCAATGATATTTTCAACCCTGAACGAGAAAAATTCTGTAAAGATGACATGACCAAACCATTGTCCGAATACTGGATAAACAGCAGCCACAACACATATTTGACAGGTCACCAGCTGACTGGACTTTCTAGTGTGGAGATGTATTCAAAGGCGCTGTACAGAGGGTGTAGATGTATTGAGCTTGACATTTGGGATGGAGGCAAGGATGAGTTTACGTCGAGCCCCATTCCTATTGTGTATCATGGTCATACCATGACATCGAAGATATTGTTTGAGGATATCATTAAGGCACTTCAAGTGTTTTTGATGCTCCATCCAAAATCATACCCTTTGATTCTTTCACTGGAGAACCACTGTAGTGTTCCCTACCAACAGGTCATGGCTTCACAAATGAAGTCGATATTAGGGGATCAGTTGTATGTACCTGAGGAATCGTCACTTAAAGGACCGCTTCCTTCCCCTCTTCAGTAAGTGATTGTCTATTTTCCTCTGATACCAACAATTCGTTTAAGTCCCACTAATTTTTGTTTTCTGATTGAACGCATTGCATCATAAATCATAACAGACTCCGTGGAAAGGTTGTACTGAAAGGCCGGAGACCAGTGGGGGCAGCTGATGACTACGATTCTGGTAGCGAATCCCCTGATGATGATATGACAGAGCTTCAATCAGTTTGGACGGACAAAACGTCTGTTACAGTGAGTACCAAATGCATTCTTAAATTTGCCAATACACTCCCATTTCTGACTAATATCTTTCATCCACGTACCAGAAAAAATTGCCTCACGCTGTGAAGATTCATCCAGATTTGGCAAAAATAACGTTGTTTCATGGAACAAAATTCAAGGACTGGGGTGAGAGTTTAAATGCTTTGCCACATTACATGCACTCCTTCAGCGAATCAAAAGTAACAGCGTTGTGCAAACGTAGCCAATATCACAATTGGATAGTTTACAACCAATCGCACATGTCACGCACGTTTCCATCTGGCACCCGAATAGACTCAAGCAACTACAGTCCCATATTAGCATGGTCGACTGGCTGCCAAATGGCGGCACTGAACATTCAAACTCCCGATGAAGCTCTTCTCGTCAATGATGGTCGCTTCAGGGAGAATGGGGGAGTGGGGGTAAGTTTGAATGTATATTTTTCCTGCCCTGCATGCCATATTAACCGCTAACAGCCATTATTTCTGTTTCTCCGCAGTATGTATTGAAGCCTTCTATTTTAATGATGAAGGAAGCGACAGAACCCCGCATGGCACATATAGAGGTAAAAATCCTAAGCGGGTCATGTCTACCAAAACCAAAGGGCCTTTCTTTTGGAGAATGCATCGACCCTTATGTGAAAATATCTCTTTTTGACTGCCACGATGGGAAAGAAGTTAATTCAAGTGAAACCACTGACATTGTTTCCAACAATGGATTTAGCCCCATCTGGAATGTGGGAGACTCATTTCATTTTGATGTGCAAAACTCAAGTGTTGCAGTGATG
The DNA here is from genome assembly GCA_037356235.1 of Bacterosira constricta. Taxonomy (NCBI): domain Eukaryota; phylum Bacillariophyta; class Thalassiosirophyceae; order Thalassiosirales; family Thalassiosiraceae; genus Bacterosira; species Bacterosira constricta. Next base: position 5,285 of record JAZGVS010000448.1, read on the forward strand.
CAATTCACAGTTTGGGATAAGAACTCCCTCCCGAAAGTTGATGAAGTCATTGCAAGTGCAAGTGTCCCCATATCTTGTATGAGACAGGGTATTAGGAGTGTCCAACTTTTTGATGAGAATATGACGACAAGTGGCGCATTTGACTTTGCGTCTCTTCTTGTCCTGATTAAATTTGAGCAGACCCAGGCCGAGATATGAATAAACCTTTTTAGTAACAGACAGCTTGTGTTTCAAAGTATCCACGCATGAGATGATAGATTTTTCTCTTGCATTAACATCATGCCATAGATGTCGATATCATGACTATCGATCACCTGATCTCAGTTCAATCCTGTAATCACCCACCCAATTTAGCGTTGAACCTCGTTGAACCAATTGTTGAATTTGGCTCTGAATCACTGCTAATAGACTTAGAGAAAATACTTCGAGAAAATCCATGCTTCGATTCAGATGATTAATTTTATTCTTTCAACACCTTTGCTCCAACCCCCCGCTTGAAATGTCACCCAACACTTTCCCCGCAATGCTTCAACCCTCAAAATCCGTTTGCTACACAGCACGATATCTTGCACCTTTTAGCCTATCTACAACTCACAAAATTGGAAGGGCTTGCATTGGCTTCGTCACTGATGCCTTTTGTGGCAAGTCATCGTTGCATATTTTTCAGTGGACTCCCCACGTGCAAAATAATCCAAGACTGAATCGTGCTGTACCGGACCAACCCTGTGAAAGAGCTAATCCAGAAAACGCTAAAGCAAACAGAGAACAAAAGGTGACCTCAAGCCACACGGTTTTGATTTATTCAACAATAATTCTTATGATTTAATGCAAGTCAGCAAAAATACGACATCAGATGCCTCTCAATTGGTATTGGTCCATCCTTCCAATTAATCACTTAGTACTTGGTCAAGTTTACTCCGAACTTCTTCGCAGCGGCATCAATCGATCCATACTTATTCACAGTCTTGATTCCCTTAGTACTCAATCGCAAACGAACCTGACGTCCCAAATCATCCGAGTAAAACCTCTTCCACTGCAAATTGACCTGTTGGACCTTATCGATACGCTTGTGTGAGAATGTGACGACGCGGGCCTTGCGGTTGGCCTTCTTGCCGAGGAGGTCGCACTTTCGTTCCCGCATGACGAGGGTGGAGCGTGTGGAGTGAGAGGCGGCGACAGATGGGCGGGAGAGTTGAAGGGGGGTGCCGGTGAAGGCGGAGGCTGTGGCGATGACCAAGGCCAAGAGGAGGGCGGTGATGGCGGATTTCATGGTGATTAGTTGTTAGGGAAGAGTGCTAGAAGAATAGATAGTGGCAGGTGAGAGAGAGCGAGGTGCAAGGTGCAGCAGGTGGCTGGTGGCTGGTGGCGGTTGCAAAGCAAGCGGAAATGATGGACTGACTTGTTGATGGGTGATGCCACGTGCCGCCGTCTTACGTCATGTGGATTGTGAAACGAAGGTGGGGAGGCCAGACTGAGATATATTATCCCTTGGGTATCTTGACGAAATTGAAATTGAACCGGTCAGCTCGCTAAAATGGAAATCTGGTAGGTATTATCTTAGCAGTAAAGTGGTTTCAAGGTTTCAACCCGACTGAAAGGTCTCGTAGAACCTACCTAGGTCGAGCACCTGGGGAATAGTGCGAGCGTGTGGATAGAAACTGCCGCCGGCCGCCGCCCAACAACAAAAACAAAGCCAGCGTGATATCATGAGAGATCATGAGCAAGAGACAACCAAAACATACTAACCCAAAGACAGCGGCAAAATCCTCTGAGGATACCACCCCAGCACCATCACCTGCACCATGACAAGAATATTGTTGTCATCAAGATCTCTCAAGTTTGTTCTCGGCAGCTCACTCACTTGTGGTTTAGTTCAATCCACTGTTGCATTTTCATTTCGTAGAAGCATCCGACGATCATCCACAGCCGCATTTACAATGAGCTCGTCTTCCAATAACATCCAACACACTACTGATCCCTTCTCACTGGTCGGAAAAACGGCCTTGGTTACTGGTTCATCCGGAGGGATAGGCAAGGCAATAGCAAGTACGTTTGCTGACGCGGGAGCTGACGTGATTGTACACTACAATTCACGAAGAGAAGGGGCCATATCTACGTTTAACGAAATCAATAATCAATATGAAGCCTCTGGACCTAATGGCTCAAATGGAAAATGTCTCGGAATAATACAAGCTGACTTTCGTGACCCAAAGGCAGTGGACGAAATGTTTCAATTCGTTACAAATAACATATTGAAAGACAACCGGCTAGATATACTGGTGAATAATGCAGGCATTGTGACAAAACTGGCGGTCGAAGACGACGACAATCTCTCGGCATGGCATGAAACCATGGCTGTCAATTTACATGCACCACTTCAACTTATGAAGTTGGCACATGGCCATATGAAATCCACAACTTCACAACGCAAGGGCAGAGTCATTATCAACAACACAAGTATTCATGGAAGTCGGTCAGTAGAATACATGACTGCCTACGCAGCATCCAAAGCAGCATTGGACTCGTTAACGCGTGGTTTAGCATGCGAGTATGCAGCTGACGGAATACGTGTGAACGCTATTGCACCTGGTGTTGTACCAGTCGAAAGGACTGCCCAAGTATTTTCTGATCAAAAAGTGGTGGATATGTGGACACCGCACTTGCCTGTAGGTCGCTTGGGAAATATTGAGGAGATCGCTCAGGCAACACTTGTTTTGGCAACGAATGAATGGATGTCTGGGACAGTGTTGACTGTGGACGGTGGGATGATGGCTCGTGCTAATATGCCGATACGACCACGACCTCCAAAACCAGAAGCTATAAACGAAAGCCAGGAGAATGCAAATGAATCAAATGGTATATTATTCGAAGTACCAAAGTAGTTTAGAGGAAATGGATGATGCAACTCCATTTTCATACTGTAATTTTATTCTTAATGATGTCCATTTATTCAAACACGCATGACCCAGCGAAAGTGGTATGGTACTTGCAATTCAAATTCCATCTCTATGTGATCAAATTTTCGTCATCAGTGTCAAAAATTGAGCTTTGTGTTTNAATAAATTTATCAATCAACCAGAATCAACAGAACAAATGAATAGAGAAATACGTATCGTATGTTACACATCATCATCTACGAACTGTATGATAAGTATGTAGTACCTATCTACTTCATACCTACTTCTACCTACCTAACTACCAACTACCTACCTACCTCTACCATACCTACAATACTGCATGCAGCCTACTTTATCTAGATCTACTTCATTCTATGTACTGCGACCACAAACAACAACCAAACAGAGATATCACATCCCATCGCCATCACCACATCATCTCATTCTATCTTATTCATCATTACATTACACCCGCCCGCCACGATCCGCATCATCGAGTCAGCGCAACACCATAATCATAGCATACCAGGCAACAACTATGAGCGAAGAAACGCCCCTGACTTTGCACGATAAAAATAGAACGGTGCACGCTCTCCTTCTATCATCAAGTAGTGAAGACCAAAAAGAGGCGGATGTGTTCTTGCGAAAGCTTTGGGCATTACTCGTCTTTCAATATGGTACCATTCTCTTCGTGGCATCTCCATTTGCACTCATTGATCCATTTCGAAAGATTATAGAACCGTACCATCATGTCCTCGAAGTGGTTGCATTTTCTGGCATATTCCTATCCCTTTGCTTGGCCATCAAAAAGGGGGCTAGCCACCCACTAGCATCTCATGTCGCTCTGGCGTCGCTCACAGTCTTCGTTGCGCTCGAAATGGGTCTGACGTTTGCCAATGCATCGTGGGGACCTAGTGGTCTGGTAGCCTTGGGTCAGGCCACAACCAGCTTTGCGGTAGTCCTCAGCGTTCTCCAATTTGAATCATTGTGGTTGACCTACCCCACTGCTGCATTACTGTGTCTCTGTCTAAGCGGTCTTTGGACGGTAGTCCAGGCCGAGATTGGTGTCTCTTGGACAATAGCTGCGGCAGTGTCATTGGGCGGCTGGGCATTTACTTTGATGGTATTGATGTGCTGTTCAATCATTACCAAACATGTCAAGCAAGATGAGTACATTTTGGCCGTGCTCTTCATTTTAGTACCAGAAGCGATACTCTTTCTACCTGGGAAGAAACAACATCCAAACGAGATGAAGACAGAGACAAATTCAACCATAGAGCAACAGTATGAGTACGGGGGAGTTTAGAGTGTTGACATACGCAGATTTTGTACTAGATATTATTGTGTGTCATGTCGCAAATTCAAATGGGATAATTAATAAGTGTAAGCGAAGAAAATAAAATGACAACTCCCTTCTTTTAGGCAATGCATCTGAGTACTTGATGTCAATCAAGCATACACATTCTTTTAGAACTTTTTGTGTTGTTGCTTTTTGGTGGTGGAATGTTCACCAGCAAAATTGGTGAAAGATTCAGTACCTTTCAGTACCCATTGACAAGAATGCCAGCGAACATTCTCCCAGACAACATCATCATTGCAATTGCCCCAAGCCTCACTTGTATTGCAGATAACCCACCCACCAATTGGACAGCACTGTAGATTGCCATACAAGAACCAAGCGTCAACGACATCAAAGTTACAAGTGCTCCAACCATTCGGCCAACAGTAGAACCCCCATTGGCCCACATACCCATCATATGAAAAATTCTACCAAAAGCAAAGATCCCACCCAAGATATCCACGTAAAATGTTGGAACTACCCCCGATGCATCAATAACGAGTAAGAGAAGGGAAAATAATGGAGCGTTCTCGGTATAATTTCCATGAGCACGTGTGACACAAATATTGCGTACATCCTTGCTGACGGCTAGATTTTGGACTTGAAGGGTCGATGCTGGTTGAACTGCACGGATGGTCATAATCTTGAGCCATAGAATGATTTGCAGTAGTCCATAGAATCCGATCCAAAAAGTTGATGTTTGGATGGAAGATAATGGAAGAGGTGATGTTGATGCTGACATGGCGTCTGTCATTACGATTGTTCCCAGCTGGAGTTATTGTTGTTTACTTTTGCTTTTGTGCTTTTGATCCAAGATTGTGAGTGTGGTTGGCGTGGCTACTACTATCTACAAAGATATACACTTTGGCTGTGGTGAGCGGTGTCTGTGTGGTCACCCGCAATCCGCTTCCCAATTTCTCCCAATACGATACAAATAAATAAAGCGACTCTGTTGTTGCTCCCCATTACTATACTGAAACGCTGATCTGTAACTCGGTGAGATACATCTCTAGAGAGGTAGGCTGAGGTAGGTATGGTAGGTATGGTAGGTACCTCTACCTATTCTAACACTGCTTCTGTGATGTCGGGTGTCAAGCTTTGATATCTTTGATGTCAGATGTGTCAGATATCAGATAGGGTTTATCTCTAGAGATACATTTCTATTTTATCTAAAATTTACACACAAAAATCATTCTAACGAAGCTTGAATCTTCCAGGTGGAAGCGCCTCCGTCCTCGGCCATGATGGCCATCGGCAACACCGAACACCAACTCATATTTGTTCATCGTCGCCCTCCGTCTCCACGAACCAACGCCCTGCCCCGCCGTCAGCAAAGCAATAGCACTAGAGGTGACATAACCACCAACTATCCCTTCTTCCGTCAGCCATGACTGCTTCAATCTCAATACGAACCGCAATACTTTCATTGGTGCTGGTATCATCACAGTCTGATGTGTGTAATGCATTTCAGACGGCGGGGACATTCCGCACCACTGCCTCTACGATTGCCGCAAAGCAATTTGACAATAGAAAGGTGCAATCATGTAGAATTTCACCATCCGTAGTATCGCCTCGTTCATCATGCATGTCACTACACATGTCCAGCAACGACGATAATGAAAACGAGAACAAGGATACCAAATTCTTCGAGCTTGAGGACGCCTTCGAAGACGATGGTGAAAATGTCGTGGGTACTAAATTCTTCGGTGGGAGTTCCGTCAAGGAGGAGCTATATGTCCCCGACGATGAAGAACGAGCGTTGGAATTACAAAATGTCCAATCGGAAGTTAAAGAGGATGTTGAATATAAACGATTTGAGGATGAAAATGCATTTGGTGATGAAATGGGCAAAAGGGTGGGGGAAGCTTTGCAATCGGCTATTAACCAGATTCTATACAACGATGATAGTGTTGGTGCATCATCATGGAATGAAGACCCTTCGTTGAAATGGGAAACACCCTTCCCAAAGTCAAAGGATGCCGGTGGCGATTCTCCCCTGATGGAACTGGCCGCGTCCAAATCATGGTATAATAAATTGGACGTGGCTATTCTCTCTGCAAACACCATCAATGACAATGAGGTTGAAGTACGATGGGATATTGGAATGTTATGGCCCAACCCATGGGAATCACGGGCGTTACTAACGGGAACGTCGATTCTGACAGTGAGGGAGGATAAAGAAAACAATAGCATTGTGTTGTTGAAGCAAGTGGATAAGTTGGACGGGAACAATCCAAACGATGTTGTAGGATCACTTACTTCGCAGCTTCCACCTCGGTTTTGGGATGTCTATCATATTGGAATGACACCCTCTGCGGAAATGGATCGTCGCTTCGACTCTCCACTATCGTCGTCCAAGTCATTGTCCAAGGGCAACAAGGGAAAGAAGGGTTTAATCTCAAATTACAAAGTATCCTATCTTCCACCCCGCCTGGTCACGGAGCCAGCACTTATTGATACCAATGGCCGGGAAGGAAGGACGGCGCAGGCATTACCGAATCATGGATTCACAACAGCCATTAAGACAATGGGTCCGAATAAGGAGGCGTTTGTTCCGGTCAGCCCTATCGAAATTACCATCTCGAAAATAGATGAGGGGAGTTTGGTCAAATGGAGTGTCCCGGTGCCTCCCGAGTTTGCATCCAAAAGTGTCTTACCTCTGCCCGTGATTGAGACAGAGGATGACGCTGGTGGAGAAGGCAATGGTGATTCATCCGCAATAGCAAACGCGGCTGCGGTTGTTGACACTTCGTCTGAATTCTCCTCTCCCTACTCGACAGGACAAGCCAATCGACCTGCACCAAACCCACCCCAATCTCTCGCCTGCAGCTATTCCCTCCGGCCTTCCCGTCTTGTGGCCACGCTACCCTACGCGGGCAATCCCCAAGATGAAAAGGTGACTGAATTACGACGACAATTGTATCAAGATGTTGTCGAGAAAGATGGATATACGCCCAAGTTGGACCCTGTGACGAAACGTCCCATTTTCTTCTTTTGGATGAATGATTCCAAGGCGTGTTTTACTAGGGTGGGTGGATTGGGAATGGCTGTTTATGAGTGGAGGGCGGATTGGAGTAAGTCGAATGAGGTTGGGATTGAGTTGGAATGTTAATTTGTGAAACTTGTGAATGGATGAATCTTGGAGTAATTGGTGTGAGGAATTACCATTATGCTGGTAGCAAGCTATACTGATCGTGGTAGCAGGGAAAGTACTTAAACGAGAATTGTTGGCTAGCCTAATGGTAATGAAGGTGGATAGATATATTGCATTCAATTCTGGCGCTTTAACATCTATAACTCTTGTTTCACGCTATCACCGGATGCTGTAGACCCACTAACACCATCCTCTGCTTTTTGCATCTCACCGAACAAAAAAGTCAAATTGATTCGTCCATTCTCATACCCCTGCTTAAATCTATATTTGTCAGTCTGATGAAACAACGCTGAATCGAAAATAACAGCTCGATTGGGTCTATGTTGCACAGTAACATTCGCAAACCCATTAGGTCGAAGTAACTCCTCCACCACAAACTCAGTATTGGTATTATAAGATTCAAACTCCCAATCTGATGGAGGCTTTGTAGTAAAAACAACGAGTCCTCCACCGTACCCCTCCTCTTCCAAATCAGCCCCATCCATACTCAGCCACATATTTACATTGACTGCAGCCTGGTCGGCATGTAGATTGATACCGCTCTCCCACTCGCTGTCATATTTATAGGCCCACATATACTTCAAATGGTGATCTTTCATTATTTGTGGCATGGTTTGATGTAATTGTTTGGCGAGTTCGAGGAAAATGGGGTCGTTTAATCCGTCGTCGATGTAGGATCCAACATACTTTCCAAATTCAAGTGGTGTTTTGGTTTGGTACCAATGGGTATTTCGGAGTAAAAGCTGGCGTAGAAGGGATATAGTTTTGGGGGTGAGGAGGTCATCGATTATGATTACACCCGGTATCGATGGTGTTGTTGTTTCTTTTATTGTTGTAGGGGTTGATTCGTCACTTTGTACTAGCTTTTCACTTTCCCCAAACCAATCCCGTTGAATGCCACCCCAATCCAAGGCATTATTGAGGAGGCCAGTATTTTGTGCATTCTCCTTCCAACCAGGATCCAACTCATCCGCAGTTGTCATGTACAATGCCTTATTATACACATTCCCAATTCCCATTTCATAATCTTGCTTTGTAAATGGATACAATCCTTTCGTACGTGATAATTCGCCCAAAGGTGGGATATTTTGCAACACACTTTCATAAATGGGTATCACCTGTGTTTCAAAATAATTGCATGTCTGTGGATCCGATTGCCGTAACTGTTCCACGAGATACTTTGCTTGCTCTAAATCATGCTTTAGCTTGTACTCCGTTGTGTATGTGTCTCCTCCTCCTCGTGCCACGAGTGGTTGAGGAAGTTCCTTATTCTTGGATAAACTATTTGGATTGCGAGCACTACGATGGAAGATGTTGGATAGTGCCCAATGCAACCCATCAAGGTCGTACGTGGAGAAGAAAAAGGTAATGTCGTCGCTTTCGATAAGTGGAGGGAAGAAATCACCGTCCTCTTCCTCGACCACATTGATGTTGACGTTGGCGTCGTCAGGGTTGTCATTGTTGTTTGTGTTGACAAATCCGAAGCATAATGGATGGTGGACCAGTAGAAATGTTAATATTAGTATGAGTGCACGATGGGATGGGGCTTGGCGCCTGAGCTGCGAGTGTTGACGCCGTCGGTGGTACTCGCGTTCAACTTGATTGCCATCATTTTCGTTGCCATCGTCATTGTTGGAATCGTTGCACATGAAGCATGACATTATGGCAGCACGGGTGCAAATGGAGGAGGAAGATGCGTTTTTTTTTTCGTGGTGTTTGGTGTAGGTGGTGCAAGCAATCATAGGCAAAGGCAATATTGTACTTCTCTAGAGAGGCGGAAGCCGCGGAATGAAGCAATGGGAATGGCGACACTGGTGAAGACTCCCGATGAAGGAGCCGCCGCCAGCCAGTCCGTCGGTGATGGGAGCCCGCGCCATTTTACGACGCACATAAGACCAAGAAGACCTCGCTCTCTCTAATATTTTATTAGAGATGGTGCGAAGTCTCTTTAGAGGTAAAATCATTGGTATCCATCGCCTACC
>JAZGVS010000449.1:0-14678 GCA_037356235.1 Bacterosira constricta
GTGAGCATCGTCGTGGTATCCGCAGTTGACAGTTGCCAAGGCAATCATGGTTTTGGCCAGCGATCAACCTCGATCAAAGGGTTATACGGGTTCATGAACCTAACCACTTGCTCCATTTAGCGAAAAATTCAAGGCAGATATCCCAATTACCCATGACTCCATGATTAGAAAGTTTACTGAGTTTATGATCAATATGCTGAATGCCTGTGAGACTGGAAGCCTTGGAGCAGACGCATGCAGACAGGGTAACGTTCTTATTGCTGCATTTGATGATTTGATAGACCTTGTAGAACTTCAGGACCGTATCGAACATCTACTTGGATTGACAGCAGCAATAGTGAATCATGGATTGGGGACATTTATGGACAGGGGCAATCCGAACACAGGTCGTGTTGTCTTTGGCGAGATGGCAAAACAATGGAAGAAGTTTTTTGACCCAACGCGCCGTGATGCTTTGAAGTACAATATTAGCGATGGGGTGCGGAAACTAGCCAAATCCTATTGTGAGGGTATGCAATTCTTGCTCAAGAATAAAGACTGCGAGGACTACTCTACAAATTACAACTTCAACTACATATTGATACCTCGTCCCAAAAGAAAAGCCGAGGCGCAAGCACTAAAAAAACAAAAGGAGAATGCAGAACCATCCTCAGAGAATATGGGCAATGGGACCACAGCAAAGAACAGGAAGCAATCTGGAGCGATGCAACTTATTGAGAACATCCAAACTGTTCAAGGAGTGCCAAAGGACACGGTCTATGATTCGTGTGCTGAACTGAGAGTAAAGACGAAAGCCTTCCTTGAGCGTGATGGAATGACCAAAAAGAATCTGTGTATAGCACTTGGAAATATGAACAACAATTCACTGAACAGATTTTTGAATGCCCAGGGTCAGAAACAGTCTGGCAACTGCTCATACCTCAATGGTTATATCTTTTTCGAGCAGTTACGAATCATGGAAGGAAATCCCAAGAGACCGGAGAGGATGCGGAATGAATTTATTCAAGATGGCTTCGATTATACTAAGCCAAAAGGCGGAGCCCCTCCATCATATATATTCGCTCGGTAGCTGAAGTGCATAGACTTTGCTCATGAAATGATTCAAATCGTGAAGCATGCGTGAAGTATGTGCCTGGAATAGAGCCAGGTCAGACTCAGTAGCGAATCATGCAGATAGATAATGAGTTTCTCCATCTGTTAGTTCAAATGAGAACACATCCACAGAGCCAGCACACGAGACTTCCATTTAGATTGGGATAAGTATTATTTGTCTGAGTTGTCTATCAGAATTATACTCGCAAACACAAAGACAATTATTATGTTAAAATGTTATGATTCCATTTTCACTTTAATGAAAAGCGATGCATACTTCATCGCGCCGGTGCGTGCATTATTTGAATCAAACAGGGAGACCATTCGATACCCTTCTCTAATGCAAGAAACGGGCATTGCAGAAGCACCAATAAATAAATCCGTCTTGGTGACATTGCAGTGATCATACACTGCAAACATTAACATACCAACACTAGGATTCAAGCATGAAAAGTTGGCTGCCTCTTGATTCCAAACTGGATTTAACCCATTCCCTTCAATGACATTTGTCTGAAATATGGGAGATGGTAATAGTGTGGCAGGGGATGCATCATACAGTGTTACTCGAACGAAGGGATTGATGCAACTATTCTTGCATTTCTTTTCTGCCGATTTAGGGAGACAGAATCCACTTAATATCCTGATGCTCAGCTCTCTTGGGTGGGTGCAATCTAATGCACTAACCAATCCACCCATATCTTTTGTATTATTGCACAAGTATTCGGGCTTAAGAACATAACCGCAAGCCCCATTTTCTCGGAAACGCCCATCGTTTAAAAGCAAGAATTTGTTACGAATAAAGTTCATTGCGACAAACTGACAGCCCATGGCCCAGGATAATAAAGGGTTGTAATTCCGCGATGCTGATTCAGGATAGGTTCGGGAGAAATGGAATTGATTAAACTCAACCCATCGCTTCCATTCATCTATCCCTTGTTCGGCCCTTTTGATGGTTACGGCATCAGGAATGCTATGCATCGCATAATTTGGAAGTTGGAAGCTCTTATCCCAATTTCTTAGGTTGGAGCTGTGCAGCAAGGTCAATTTTGCTAATGCCGATGATATTGGCTGGACTCTCTTCTTTTTCTCCTTATACCGAGTGGCAATTTCAAGTGCCCCGGATTTTTCGCTCGCCAATGATTTGGCTTCATCGTGTTTCACCTCTGATATATAAACTTGATCCCTCAACGCTTTTGCATTCTCAACCGCCGTTATGGCCAGCAACTCAGCCTGCTGAGCAGATTCTTTGTGCAACAGTTCAGCCATAGCATCTCTTTCCAGACTTGCTAGATTCACACAGTTCGTCTCATGCACTTGCTTTGCTTTGGCTGATCTTTCCAGTGCCTCTTCTTTAGATTCCTTCGCACCTTCATAAATAGAATGAGCAGCATCACGAATTTCCTGGACAAATCGGACCCTTTTCTCGAGTGGCGTAACGTCTTGAATAGCATCTACTTCCTTCGCCAGCTGCTCGGCCTTTTGTCGGCTCACCAAAACAACGTCAATTGCTTCAGTAGCAGCTTTTTCAGCTTCGGCAAGCTGACCTTCTGTACTTGTAAGGACAGCATCACTACTTTCAACGCCTCGCTTTGCCTTTACACGTGCTGCCTGTCTCAGATTCGCTGCTTCACGCTCTTCAAGAGCATGCTCTTCCAATTGATCTGCAATAGACATGCTATGGTCTGCTTGCCTTCTTGCAGATGCAGCAACCTTGGCTTGTCGTCCTAAACCTAACCTTAACTCTTCAATTGTGTTTTCTAATTTTCGAGTGCCCGACTCAAGCCCAAGCTTGTCCACCAGCGCCTGCTCCATCTGGCCAATAAAACCCCTACGCTCCTTGCTCTTTTGGTCAGCAATGACTGATGACTCATCTACTGACATTTCGTCGTCATAGCACATTGATTTGACTTCTCTAATTTCATCAGTAATCCTATCTGCCTGAACAACTGCATCATCAGCACGCTCGCGTGCAGCATTGACTGCATCTGTTGCGTCTCTGAGTTTCTTATGAGCGTCAATCAATTGAGCCTCAAGGTCATCTTCCACTTGTGTTTCCTTCTCTGCCTTTTTCCTTTCGTTCTCTGCACCAGCACGAATCTTTTTATAACGGGCTTCAGCTTCACTTGCTCTTTGCTCACTGATGTTTGCCTCAGCATCTGCCGTCCCTGCCACTGTCTCTGATGATACTGCTTGATTATGTGACCGATCTAACAAATTCCTCACTGCCATAACGCGTCTCTCTGCAATTTCAGCATATTCACGATTGATTCTGGCCTCTGACAGTGCGCGCTCAGCAGCCTCTTTCAAATCATCGTTAATCTTTGACACCTCTTGCAACTCTTCATTGGCTTCTGCGAGACTTGCTTCTTTGTCTGTAAGGTCTTCCCTGGCTATATCAAACAATTCCGTTTCACTCCTGGCTTCAGTAGTGGCTGCAAGAGCAAGGAACCGTGTTTCCTCTACCAACTCGGCAAAGGCCTTGGCAATTTCCATTGCATGATCTGCAGTTTCTTTCACTTTGCTGACCCCATTATTGCAAAGCTCTACTTCTGTTCCTTCATCGGCAATTTGTTCAATTCCTTCCTCCCTCTTCTTTTTCAATTCGTCGTGGCTCATACCAATGTCTCGTAGCAGTGCATCTGCGTGATTTTGTGATTGTTGCGCATGGTGCCTCAAATCCATAAGCTGATTATGAGCTGCTTTTGCAGCAGAAGTCGTCTCTGTCGATTCAGACCTGGCAGTTTGATACAGCTGGTGTGCCGTTAGCTTTTGTGGAGATGGCGACTTGATGGACCCCGTTGAGCTGAAGCCAATCACATTTTCTTTTATGTCATCCTCCGAATCATAGTCTGTAAACGAGGGTGGTATCGCATCTCTATTTTCATCATCAAAATCATCATTCAACACTACTGATTTACCCAGTATCATCTCTGGTCGTTTGCTTTTAATCACAACTTTACCTCTCAATTGAGCAGGGCTAGGCAACGAGTCAGTCTCCCTTGCTGATGGGTCTGGCCGGTACAGCAGACTTTGCTTTCCAAGAATTTCTTCAATGTCTGACGCCATTTTCTTTTGGAACGGAAGAGAACAATGGTTTTCAATCAGTAGAATGATTGGGTAAGAGTCCGGCTCTGATTGAAGAAAGTAACTAACTGTAAGGATGACATCTGAAAAAGGTAGACTGTTGCTACTACTGGACTTGTTTGCAGCACTCCCCGAAAAGGAAGTTACACCAAAACGAATTAAGGGGTCATTGCCTCCCATGGGTCCATCCCAAACATCTAACTCAATGGCTCTTGCACCACGATAGAGCGCTAGGGTGTATGATTGCAAGTCTGTTTTTCCAGATTGCTTATGCTCAGTTGCCGATGCTTTGGTTCTTCGAAGATAGGTGTCATGACTAGTGTTTATCCAGTAATTGTTCAGGGGTTCATTCATGTAGCTGCGCAGAAGAGAGGGCAGAGAATGCATTCGATATTACAAAGTAGAACAAGAGAGTAATCTCAGTAAACAAAAGCAATTGAAAAAGCATAACGACAATTTCTACACACACAGGACTAAACCTTACCTATCCGAAGGACTCGCTCTTTCCGGATCAAACACATCATTCGACTCCAACAGCAAATACCTCCCAAATGCCTCCCACGTAATATACTCCCTCTCCCAAACCATGGCCTCATTCGGATGTCCAGAAATGATCGATATGGCATCCTCCAGCTGCGGAGACACACGATGTCCATTCAACTGATAAAATAAATCCTTCACGTCCGCCAATGTCAAATCCGTCTCCTTCTGCTTCTCATGAACAAATTGAAGAAATTCCGTAGCCGAAATGGCCTGAGAGTCACCCGCTTTACTTTGAGCAATATTTTGAAAGAGTCGTTTGCGTGGGTCTTCCCCCAATACTACGCGTTTCACTCCACCTCCACCACCTTTTACTGCAGCAGCGGCCTCCAGTCCCCGTTGTCGCAACACCTCCAAAAGACGCACAACCTCAAACATTTCCAATCCATCATTCTGCGTATTCGAAATAGCCAATGATTCGCAAAATGCACGATACATGACAGTCGCCTCGCCTTTCGTCACTGGTGCATTCCATCGTTTGCACAATGCAACCCATTCCGAACACGAGACCAAACACCCCTCCTCGCCCACTAAACTCTTACCCATATCCACCAAATGGTATTGAATCAATGCATAGTCGGGATTGGCACACGGTTCTTCCTCTTGATAAAATGCCAATAAATCTTCGAGGGTGCGTGTGAATGCATCAAAGTCGGGTTTGGATGGTATGATCAAGTCTAAGGAATCTTCCCCCGCGTCCATCATGGCTGTTGTGTTGCCCTTTTTCATTGTCTTGACTATTAGTTTGTCCTTGGTGGAGTTGTTGGCGGATCGTCTGTAGATTATGCTTAGTGATTGGGGTGTGTTGGTGGTGTCTGCAAATGACTTGTTTCTGTAATTATGAACAATATGTAGATGTGCACAAATGAATCAGTGAACATACTTGATATTTCATATACACACACAAATAGTGAAACTAATCTACTCACCGAGCCTTGACGAACCGTCTCGACTGCTGACCCAACTGCATCCTAACAACTCTACTCAAATCCACTTCCTTCATAGTGGTCCCCTCGTTATTATCTCCGGTATTACCACCGGTGATGGACCATGGACGATGAAGTTTATGGGTTGTAATGTAAATGGCACGATTATTGGGTGCTATTCCTAATCGACGTGTTTGTTGTTTGCCATTCTAGGATTTGGAATGCATGTGTTTATATACATGTTTTGGATGTGATGGAATGGACAATATGAGTGATGTATACTACAACAAATCACAGGCATCTTCAAGTAGCTCAACAATAAGTTGGCGTTCATGATACAGTCATAAGATAACATAACACAACTTTCTTACCTTTGACACTTTAATAACCTCCATACCAGCATTCTCATTATTATCACTAGCATCCATTCGTAAATTAGACGGAAGTATGTAATCTTCCAACGTACCCCCCGAATGAACCGGCTCGTTTATTGTGTTCTTCCTAGCGCTACTACCATCCACAGCAGCCACATCATTTGCAGCGGGAGAAGAATTAGCGGTGGCAGTGGGAGCAGTAGTAGGAGACTTTTGCCTCGCGGGCGTCGAACTACTTTTTGATGCCACTGCAGTACCCTTGTTCTTCTTGTTAAACGATGTAGCAACCTGGCGCAATCGCGGTGGAGTAGGTATACTTTTTGATCCAATGGATTTTAGGGAGAGTTTGCCGCGGGCCTTTTGGAATTGGCGTGATGAAGTTGTAGTCAAGGGAGTGACTACGTCCGCGGTATTATTGTTGACGGCCGCGTCGGTGGCATTTTTGCTGCTGCAATTGCTGTCGTTGTCGTTGGATCGAGATCGGAAGGGCATATTGTTGTTTTATATTCTACTATTGACAATGGTGCAACGATTTGGATTTTGAAGGCGGTGCACTCCCTTGGTTGGCGCTGCTGTTTATCTGTGCTGCAAATGGCCGACTGTATTATGGCGGCTATGGCTACATATGGGTATGGGGTAGGTATGGATAGGGAGATCAAGATCGCCGCCACTTTTGTGCAACCTCTGCAATAACAACATAGAGTAACATGTGTATCTAACATCTCTCACAACAACATCTTCTCATGGTGGTAAAAGTTCATTCCGGCGGGAACAACCGGCGAGTCGCATAGAGAAAAGTGGCAGAGACTTTCTCATAAAAATTCTTGGGCGTCTCTTGCGTTGTGAACTGCTACATACTTGGCTAGGTTAGTTTGGTGAAAGTCTGTTGATATTGTCCCTTGGGAAAGTACATATCATGAGACATCATAGAGACAGTTGAAGCTAAATAGTGGTACATATTATGATGTAATCTCTCTATGTAGATAGACGAGCGAGAAACTGATCGATGGTTACGTTGTGAATGGACTCCCAATTGTCGCAACACTGTATCGTAGCTTGCGGTATCTCTGCCACAAGAAGGCCAGGCAAAAAATAAAAAGCCTTGGTTCATCATGACAATGACACAAAGGAACTTCCATGACACTGCCGACCATCCTCCCCATCGAAATGCCGCCGCAATTCACTGCATGCACCACCACCCCCCAACCCCAACACTAGAGAAAGAAGACAAGCAGGAGGTATATCAAACCCATCAACCTTTACCAAAAAACAAGTAAACAATGGGAGCATCCGCCTCCAAAATCAAATTCCGCGAATCCCTAACCTCCCTAACAACCCGCGATGTCTCCCCCTCCGACTCCGAATTCTGGGACGAACTCTGGAAAATACCCTCCTCCTCGGAAGAAGTATTCGAACTCCTCACACCCGCCAACGCGCGCAAACTGCGCGATGATCGATTCGAGAATCTAGCCACGCTCTTCACGCAGGCCACCGCCCAGCTGTGTCAGATTGTCGAGACTCCGTATACGATTTATTTTGATCAGGCTTTGAATTGCGTGAGGGTGTTGACGAGGGTGGTGCCGTTTTTGTTGGAGAAGGGGGATTTGGGGGAGGGGGATGCGAATGTTGAAATGTTGTGTTGGGGGGATGGTGGGAATAAGGAGGAGGAGGATTTGGGGACGGTGGATGAGACTACTGTGATGGGGGGAGGGGGTGATGCTGAAGAGGGGACGGTAGAGGAAGAGAGTAGTGAAGCAAATGAAGATGATGATGATGATGAGAGCAAGAATACAGAGGATGATCAATCCGAGAGTGAGGAGGAGGAGGAGTCCGTGTTGGATGGCCACGAGGATGCAGTAGAGGTGGGGTTAGAGAACTTGAAAATCAAAAAGGATTCTTCCGAGAAGGATGAAAACGAAGAAGATGCCAAGAAAAAACACGAACAGCAAGACGAAAGCAGCGCCAGCGACAAAGACGACGAAGGGAGCGCCACCGAAGGAGAACAAGGCACGGATGAAGACAACGAACCCCTAGCCCTCCTCGTAGTCCACGCAGCCATGCACATGCTCTTCCTACCCCAATTCACCTGCGAATTCTACGAAGAGGACGGCAAGAAAGGGGCCGATTCCGACTCGGACGATTCGGGTGACGAGGAGGACGATGACGAGGCGCGCATGATTAGGGATGATCGGGACGGAGCGGCCGAGGCGGGATTGGGCAAGCCACGGAAGATTAAGCAGGGGGTGCGGTTGACTCCGAAGCCCGCGGGGATTGTGTGGGCGCCGGGAGTGGGGTTTTCGGCCGATGGCAAGTGTCATGTTGGGGCCAACCTTGCGGAGGGTGACAAAAAGAAGGACAAATCTGCAGGAGGGGCACAAGCACCGGTGAAGCTGAATCCCGAGGCGGCGTACACGAGGAAATACGACAAAAATCGCATCGAGGTGCTCCGTCTCCTACTAGCCTCTTGTTCCGACCCTCTCTTCTCTCCTGCGGACGAATACAACCCCCTGGCCTCCCGATGGATGAGCGTCGCCGTCGCTGCTGATGCTCCCAATGCCCCATGCTTATTCTACTCATTGTTGAACACGGTCATATCGTACGATTCGAGCAATTCGTCGTTTGGGGGTCATTTGAGCGATACTCACGTGCAATTGGCCGAGTTGAGCGCTCAAGTTCTCTGTGTACTTTTAGACTGTGGGCTCTCCGGGGATCCGGTACCATTTGTAAATCAACACGGCGAACCGGTAGTGCAGCTGGGCGAAGCATACAAGGTTGGATTCAATATATTCCGGGTACTCCTAGCACGCATCAGCAATGGCAAGGATTTGAACACGCTGTACCGTGGATTTGTCCGACTGCTGCGAAACATGTTTGAGAGCAAGAGCACTTTATTGCCCGGCACTCATGGCCGATTGGAATGCCATCAGGAGTTATTGATATTGCTATGGAAGACTTTGGAGGAAAATCCACTATTTTTGGATTTTATACTGACGCGTTGTGATATTTGTGAATTGGTCACGCCCATTTGTTATTTGATGTATGTTTCGAGGAAGGATTCGGCGCAGGTTGGATTGATACATATTTGTACCTTTATTCTATTGAAATTATCGGGCGAGCGCAGTTTTGGGGTTAGTTTGAATCGGCCGTTTCGTACCAAGCTCCCGTGCGATTTGCCGCTCTTTTCGGGGAGTCATGCCGATTTGGTCAGCATTACTTTGCACAAGATTATTGTCAATGGGTCGTATAGGCTGGTGCCTCTCTACTCCTGCTTTTTGACGATTGTCTCCAACTTTAGTCCGTACTGGCGATCCGTGAGTTTGGTCGCCTCGGTCAAATTGGTTAATTTGTTCGAATTATTCTCCTCCCCAAAGTTTTTGTATTCGAGCGAAAAAGCATACAAGCACCTTGCCCTCCTGTTGGAAATATTCAACAATATTATTCAATACCAGTACAATGGGAATCAACATCTCGTGTACGCCATTGTGCGACGGAAAGATTCGTTTGGGAGGCTGGCGAGTTTGACGTTGCCAAAGGCGATACATCAATGCAACAAGGCATTTCCGAGGTCGGAGAAGCCAGAATATGATGCAGATATTGAAGATCAGGTGGCTGCCATGACGGTGCAGGATGTGGATGAGACGGGCAAGCTAGTTCAAAATAAAGAGGATGGAGATGAAAGCAGAGATGAAAGTGCTACGGCAGCGACAGAAGAGGACGATGCAGCAGTGCCGCCTGTCAAAAAACGAGTCCCAGGACGATTCATCCCCACAGAAGCATGGATGGCAGAAATCAAAGCAAGCCTCCCATTGGAAACGGTGAATCGACTATTGCAGCATCTAGTCCCAGTGGTTGATGACATGTGCCAGCGTAAGAATGGAGTGGTGGACGAAATAGAAATTCTGGAGGTTTTCAAGGATATCACCATGGTGGGACTGCTTCCGGTGCCACATGCGATTGTTATAAGAAAGTATCAACCGAATCAGTACACTTCAATTTGGTTTACGGCGTTCATGTGGGGTGTGATATTTTTGAGGAGTCAAAAGCCACCTATTTTTGATGGAGAGTGCATTGAGCTATTCCAAGTTTCTAATGAAGAAGAATCGAGTGGAGGGAAGTGAAAGAGATGACAGATCATGTGGGTTGCTTTCTTCTTTTCTTGTCATTCTGGAAAAGATGTTGCAATGAACGATACGGAATCATCGGCGCTTGGATGTGAATGTCAAAAGTGGTGCCATTCGGAACTTAATTAATGGCCGACCTATATTATTCTTTATCTTGATGTTGTGATGGACAATTTAGGAGTGAGAGTATTTTTTCATGTTTAACGATAACTATTAAATTGGCCAAAAATTTTACAATAGTATGTGTCTACTTTCCATCATCAGCTACTGGCTGGTCAGCAGTACCCGAGTAGAAAAACGATATGGCTGACATAAATATGCTACTAGAACCAGGGGTTACGACAGAATCAGCGGGGAGGGCTTTATTAGGGGAGGCACGAGAACTCGGCGTCACTGAAGTCACTGAAGAAGGACCACGCCAACCGGAGGCAATAGATATTGTGAGATCATCATCAACATCTGGATCATCACTGCATAAAACCACATCGTCATCTTCTTCTGTTTTGGATTCCTCAGAGCTTTCTCCTTCTGATTCACCCACCTCTCCTGTCTGGTCTGTAGACTTCCCTGCCAATATAGCTAGCCTTTTCTCTTCCCTTTCCCTGAGCGTTGTTTTTATTAAATCGTATTCGTCTTGTTGCTCCTGAATTACACCTAATATCATCAGGCGCCAATCACGGGCGAACCAGATGAGAGTACCCATTACAGAGATCAAAGTGGACCAAGTGGTGAAGTATAAATTCCCAACGAGTGAAGCGGAACCGCCCGGCATAGTGACAATACAGACGGTTACTATCCATATGATTGCGGTAATATGCACTGAGAGTCCTTCGACATAAAATCTTGCACGGTGTTAGTAATAAGTATGACATGAGCAAAGTGAATGTTCAGAGATGGCAATGCACTCACTCCACCTCTGATTTTACATTCTCCACATTGATAACATTCTCCCGAAAAATCTCTGCCAATAACCATGCAAGTGATACAGTAAACGTAGCACACGTCACAAACAGTAACATCGTCCACTCTGCACGACTTACTTCACTATACAGCTTGTACGCATACGGTGCAAACTGCGTCCCTTCCTCCCAGTGTCGAAATGTATCCAAAGCAAACATGAAGTCGAAGAAACTCAGAATAAAAGTGACAATCCACAATGGGCATCGATTTGGCCAGGAACGCACAAATCGTTCAAAGGAAGCACGGCCAGAACAAGTGCACCACCTCTCCAATGTCCAAATGGAAGCCCATGTGCAAATCCAGCTGGAGAAGTAGAGGTTGTATTGTTCTTTGCCTTCTCCGGCGGGGCCACGGATGTTGGTAATGAACCAGGTGCTTATGAGCCAAAATAGCGTGAGGAAGAGCAGGATGCATAGTTCAATTTTTCCGGATGGACCAAATGCCTTGATTTGTTGAGTGGTTTATTTGATAGTGCGGGTGGTGGTGACAAGGAGAAAGAAAAGAATCATTTAGTACTAGACTTGATCTAATATCATGATAATTTGCAATTTGTGAACAAGCGAGATGATAGTCACCTTAGGCCAAACATTCTTCCGTAGCGGGGTGCAAAAATCCAAGTGACACAAGATGATAACACCCGTAATAATCCTACGCAAGCAAGAGTGAGGACAAGAGGAGAAAGTTATAAATAGAAAAGAAAAGTCAATCCAAACAGTGGAGACAGACTTACACTGTCATCATCGAACAAGCCATGGCATATCGAAGTCTATCCATATCACCATACGGTAATTCCAAGAAGTTTCCCAAGTCATCCATGACATCACAGATATTCATATTCAAGATGAAGCTGCCCCCACTTGCACCTTTTCGATATTTCTCATTTGCTGCCAAGTAATTGTACAGGGCGGATACGAACAATGTCATATAACCCTTGAGTCGGGTTGAATGGTAAAGGGGCTCGGGCGGAGACGGCGGAGAGTTCTCACCATTGTCATTGTTAGCATCGCCGCTAATACCGCCGTCTTGGATGACGGTGTGTTGATTTTGGATTGATACTGCTCGCGGTGAAGGATTTTGATCGTTGGAGCATTGTCCTTCGACGTCGGCGGCTGTAGGATCTGCAGATGGCATTATGTTTGTGCTGATGCTAGTGGTTGTCTCCTACTCTACATGGCTGCCTAGATACAGCGCTGCCGGCCTGATTGCCATTGCCATTGCTCATTGATTATTGATTTTGTCTTTGTGCTGTTCCCCTTGCTCATTGTGTGCATTAAAGGGGGATTCGTCCAATTTCCGGGGGCTAAAGAATACCTGAAGCTTCATTAAGTCATCTCCAAATAGAATCGACAAGAGTATAGAGGGGAGCCCCCTAAAGCAACATAGAAACAATAGACCTATGTAAATGAATAGATCTGCGACTGTCTATTTCGGGTAAAGCATTTTTATTTTCTCTATCTAGATTCGTAGTATAATGGGCACTCAGATAAGTAAGAGAAAGTAGATTGGCAACATAAAAAGTAAATCTTGTAGAAGAGATTTTGCGGAAGGCTAAGTAAACTAACAAATCCAAAAGGCAAGATTGCCAAGAGTGCCAAGAGACAAGAGAGCGACCAAGCCCAAATAACATACTACGAGGAGCTCATCGTCCCATCCCAAGAAGCAGAAAGCAGCGCAAATCGCGATCGCCACACATCCGACCCCTATAACCAGCCTAGATACAATCGTAATCATTGCACATCAGGAGGGTCCAAGCCGTCTGGTTGAACTGAAATCATTAGTTTTTGACGAACAAAGCTCGCAATATCCATAGTGAGAAATTGACTATTCCGTTATCGAATAAGTGACGTATCACCAATAGCATCGATAAAACATGCAGCAAAACAACAATAATTCCAACAGTGGCGGCCACGATCTTGAATTCACCACCATTGTTGATTCATCAATCCAACAAAATGTCCCCATACCACCCCCTCAAACGAATAGTGTCCTCTCCGGCATGATCAACAGCGCGGCACCATCATCATCATCGTCCCCACAATCCTCCTCCTACACACCCTCTCCCCTCCCATCAGCACTCCAATTCTCCAACTCATCCCACCCCACCGCCTGTCTATTCCACATTTTATTCAAGGGCCTCGCCTTCACATTGTACATTTTAGGCTCGAAAATGATGGAAGATATAATGGTGACGGTCCTTTGCATCATACTCCTCGCGGCTGATTTCTGGGTGGTCAAGAATATAACGGGCCGTCTCCTCGTGGGATTGCGATGGTGGAATAAAGTCGATCCCGTGGGTGGGAACACCAGTTGGATATTCGAGAGTGCCGACCCCAGTGGAAAATCTAGCACCACCAATAACTTTGACTCGAAATTCTTCTGGTCCGTACTCTACCTCACCCCGGTACTATGGGGTGTATTCACCCTCTCGGCAGTATTGTTCCTTCGATTCAATTGCTTTATCACACTTTCCTGTGCGTTGGTGTTGAGTGCGAGTAATGTCTATGGGTATTACAAATGCAGTGCTGATCAACGAGAGAGGTTGAATGAGTGGATGAATACGGGGGCGCAGTTTGGTGTTAGTGCCATGATGAGGAATCCTGGTATTTTTGGTTGGTTGGGGAGTCGATTGTCTGGGGGAGGTGGTGGTAGGCAACAGGTTCCGCAGCAGGATCCAAGTACTANAGCAGGATCCAAGTACTATGGCGGGCACTTTTGCATGATGATGTTGCTTTGGGGGATTTTGTACTGCAGCTGCAGCACTTTGATCCCAACATACGATACTTAGATCCGTCATTATGAAAGACCGTTATGTTTGGACCGCTCAGCAACGAAGTTACTTCTTTAACTGGCACAACAACTTTGCGAGTATGAGGAATTTTGACCTTCTTACAACACACAAAAACTTGAGAACTTGCAGATTAACTTCTTCTTCGTAAAATGTATTAATGTGAGTTCCCATGATTTGGTCTTGGTGAGAGAGCGCTCTCTCACTCTGGAAGTATGATATTCTGGGTTAGTATCACCTACTTTTGACTTGAAATCCTTTTTATTCATTAACTTTGATACACAATGCACTCCACTATTATCTTATTCTAATATAAGTAGGATGCATTTGGTAAATGCCTGTAAGATCTCCCTTCGGACTAGATAGCTGGGTTAGCTCAATCGGCCATACAATAAGATGCATTGAGCATCCACCGATTGACGCCAATAGATGCACAATAATGATATTATACCATCCAATCTAATTCTGTGACTTCCGCGTCTTGGACTGATTCAGTTGAATTTGGGTCAGCTTGATCGTCTGCTTTAGATATGCAATACGTATTTGTAATACCCTTTCATATACAATACGATTTTGCAATGTCATTTCATCCTCATTTGTATTCTGGTCCTTACCATAAACAGTGGTATATTTTTCATTTTTCTCAATCAACTTGATGTTCTCTCCCTCCATCCTCTGAAGTGCTTCTGACAAGTTGTCCTTTTCCTTTTTCAGCTGCTCGATTTCTAAAGTGGCGCTTTGCAGATTTTTCTTCAAAGCATTCACTTCTGTCGTTAGGCCTCTCGAGTCCAAAAGA
>JAZGVS010000450.1:0-14701 GCA_037356235.1 Bacterosira constricta
ACGGGAGAAACAATCAAGTTGTTCACGAATGTATTCCTTGAATGTCTCACCTCTCTATCTTCCCATTTTTTGAATTTCCCTCTCGGAATATCCACTCAGCGACAGCGCATTGGCACCTCCAATACGCAAAGAATGTGTATCCACCCGTTCAATGGGAATACCCTTCCTGCACGGATAGTCCAATTCCGCTGCCACCCACTTAATATTAACTCGCGTGTCCTCATTGTTAATATCTTTCCTCTGCCCATTCACCGAGTACGCGGATAAGAACATATTTCCGCCTCTGGCCTTCTTTCGTATAGCACAGACTCTCCTACCGATTGCCCTTACTGTGCAACAAAATTCCTCCCCATTTGCTTCCTGGTTGACACATACGCCCTTCCAACCATTCTTTGAATTGTCAAGTTTGAGAGTGGCACTATGGGCCGCCATAAGTTCCTCATCCGGTGCTGTCCTACTTAATTGCCGCAGTTGGCCCATTGCATTCTACTTAAAGAAAGTGCAATCCTTCACCTCAAATTGTTTTGTCTGTTTGCTCACATTCCGCGACCTCTTCACTGTATATTCACCCACCCTGCACAAATATTAAAAAGCAATTAAAGCACAATCTCCAACTGCCTTCTGCAGCTCCGATGCTCCCTCCAATTGTCCTGTCAAAGCCACCAATTCTGGCACATCAGCCTCCACCGGTAATTTCTTCTCCACTGCTGGGTCATCCTTACTCCAGCCCGCTAACATCTCGGCAATCCTCGGTGCAAAGCTGTCCAATCCGGGCTGCTTTGTTGGATTTACCTTGTGGACCAGCGCAATCTTCTGGCCAATGGCCGTGAGAGCACGAGAGACCGAGCCAGCGTTGCTTTCTCCTCCTCTACCACAATAGCCCTTTCTCTGGAGCGCCGCAAATCCCGTGAGGCATCGGATCCTGTGCCGGTAGGGTTCTGCCTGTAGGTGAGGGTCCACTCCCAGAGGTACACCAAAGGACGTCCAATTTTGCCAATGTGCTTCCCTCTTTTTGGTAGTTACTTCCACTCTTCCATTGTCATACGCCTCATCCGCAATACGGAAAGCACTTTCATACAGAGGCTTAAGGTAGGGTGGTACACGGTCCAAGAGGCCTGGTTTGGTAAAGGAAAAGAGGAATTGAACAAATTCAAAAGGTCAGTGTCAGATTTACAATGCCATTTTGGCTCACTTCCAAAAGAGCGAGACGGTATGTCCGTCATTGCATTCTGCCACCCAGGGACATGTAGCGTCGTCAACGGAGAGATTCCACTCTTATCTAGCCGCAGTGCTAATGCCCGCAATAATTCCCCAGCCACCCCCTCACTTCGAGTTGCCATCCTGTCAACCCATGACACAGTTGGCTGGTTGTCACTGAACAGTGCCGCATGCGACCCAGACTTGATGTCACACACATCCTCCATGATCATCCATAATAGCAATAGGCCCGCCATCTCCAAATCAGAATTGGTAATGCGGCCATTCGGATTGCTTTCTGAAACCAGATCATCCTTGATATCCTGGGGCCATTCGAAGCGGAAAACAGTAGGGGTACATTCCTTGTTTTCCCCAATGATAATTCCCCCAACTCCATGCTTTGATGCATCCTTGACGCCCACAAAGTCTGGCCATCTGCTCACGAGTTCCATGCACCGCTTCGGTGCCAACGTCGATTCTCGCAGTAGTGTCCGGCAATCCTGGATTGCTGTGAGGAGAGCTTTGTTCTTGTGGAGGAACACAAACTTAGGTTGGCCCCTCATGATGAGGTTACAGGGAGTGAGGAGTCCCTTGCCATTTGGGATGGAGATGAAGGCGTGGCGTAATTTGGAGATTCCAGACTGGAAGTCCTCAAACGGAATCCCACCCTTTCCCTTCTCCGCTCGCCGTATCCAGCCGCGTAGCTTCTCCAATAATGCATCCCGTTTTGGTTTTTCCAACCATATCGTCTTATTCACTCCATCAAAAGTGAACCCCAAAATATCCTTCATCACCATCCACATTGACTCCAGCTTCCTAAGTTTTTTGAGCGATATTGGGTCCTCCTCGTCGTTCTCATCCGCCGGGAATACATCATGGATTCCTGTCATCACCGCATTGGCCACATGTTCCAATTGCTCCTGCGATGTAGGGATAGCTAAGGAGATATAATCATCCACATAGCACTCCACCAAATAAGAAAACTTTCTATCCGTACTTGTCTTCGGCAACGATTCAAAATCCTTTCCACTTGAAGAGTATTTCTGGAATTTGTGTGTTTCCACCGATTCAAACGCAGTTTCTACGTAGTCGACTGCCACATCGCTTCCCATCTCTATGGCTGCACAGAAGTACGACGGTGACTCGATCCATGCCATTTGCAACGATATAGGCACCACAAGCTTGACCGGCTGTCCTTCTTCCTGAGGGAGTACATACACAAAGTTCCATTCCTCTCCGTCCTCGCAACCCAGTTGCCAGAAGCCGTCCTTAATGTCCCACTTGGCCATAAAGATCTTGACATCCTTATCGCTTGTACAAAGGCATGAATGATCCGTATCAATGCGAAACCCAATTGGTCAATGGTGCCGTGTGGAGCAGTCTTCTCTGAAGTTTCGTTGACTGATGGGATGTAGTCGCCATTTGCCATTGCCATTGCCATTGTCATTGCCATTGTCATTGTCATTGTCATTGTCATTGCCATTGCCATTGCCATTGCCATTGCCATTGCCATTGCCATTGCCATTGCCATTGTCATTGTCATTGTCATTGCCATTGTCATTGTCATTGCCATTGCCACTGCCAACACTAGTCTCACTGCAAACACCCCTTCCGTCACTACTACCACTGACGGTGCTGCCACTACCCCCACCTCTTCCCCGACCAACTGCCGCTTCCGCAACCGCTACCCTGAACACTTCCACCGCCATTTCCACAATTGCCACCGCCACCACTCCAACCCCCTCTTCCGCCACCACTCCTGCTGACATCAACACTGTCACCATATTCAACATGACCACCCCCTAAAAATAACCAATAACTACACCGTGAGTTTCCAGCCAAGCTTACGGTCGCGCTGAGCACCACAGTACCCGTCACTGCTACCGCCACTGCTACCACCACTGCTACTGCTACCACCACTATTGACATCACTACTGACATCACTACTGACATCACTACTGACATCACTACTACCTACAATCGCTACTACCTACCATCACTACTACCTACCATCACTACTACCATCACTACTACCATCACTACTACCATCACTACTACCATCACTACTATCACCACCACTACTACCACCACTACTCCTACCACTACCACCACTACCACCACTATCACCACTATCACCACTATCACCACTATCACCACTATCGCCACTATCACCACTACCACCACTACCACCACTATAACACCACTACTACCACCGTGATTGCTGCCACTACCACTGCCGCAACCACTTCTGCCTCCAAAAATTGCGCCACTATCAATGCCACAATTGCCGCCTTCACCACTCTAACCAGCGCCACCACTACACCAACCCTTGCCACCACCACCACTACTTCTGTCACCATCACCACCGTCACTACAACTACAACATCCACCACTACAATCAAAGTTATTGCTGCTCACGCACGTTACATATTACTTCCTTTTCCTCCGACATTCTCAAACAATGGTCCTTTCCTTGTATATTGTATACCTGCTGTTTTACTCAGTGACCGTGAGTTCAACTCTCCCCACGTCTCTCCCCTACATAATATGTACACACACATACAGAGAGTTAGGTAGAAAAGTAGGGAGGGGGGGTGTTTCGCGTTTAAAAGCATCTAAATGTGTAACTTCGTTAATATTCAGGCAAGGTACTTTGTTTTTACATGAGGGGGATAACATAGTACGTATAGAGGGGCACCTCTCACCCAAATCATCCTCCCCCGGTCTCGCCAAGACTGAGAGAATTGAACTCACGCCTTGCAAATCCTCTATTTGAACAAATTATGGCTTGCCGTATGATCCCTTGGGATTTGAACCACATTTAAACCAGACATTGAACGCATACAATAACTTAAGTGACAATTGGTGTCTGGATTGTAAGCAGGATCAAGCAAAAAAATAAAAAAATAAAAAAACGGTTCTCTGTGGGGTTTTGAACCGCTGCGCTTCTTTCCTGTGCTGCCAAACTCGCTCAACTGATTTGGAACCAGCTAAAAAGTCCACAACAAAAAAACACGCCAACGGCCGGAAATTGCCGCGACCCCCAGTGCAAGCCGTCATCAGCCGTAGCCTCATAGCGGACCTACCCAACGTCAGCAAATATCATAGGTGGCGACAAGGATGGCGCGAACCACAGCAAGCCAGCAAGCACCTCCACTACTGTTCCCCTACCTTAAAAATGGAAATAGTTAAATATATAAACATACCAAAAATTGAAAAAAAATTAAAAATTGAAAGAAGGTGTCTAAATGACCCCACATTGCTGTTACCATAGTAGGATTAACCCTACAAGAAGATTCAAATTCTTAATTTCAATAAGATTAGAATTTTGCAGATGCTCTGATGTCCTTCATTCCAAGTTATCTACGCCAATATTGAAAGTGGAACTAGAATCAAACGACGGTCTCTATTTTCCTGATTGGGACTCCGGTAGTGGAACTTGTCCGCAAGATGGAATTAGACCCCAAATCATGGCTCTACGAAACTTTGGAGGGGTGTTGCGATAGGTACTTCGGAGGTTGGAATAAGAATAAATGCATGAACATTAACGGAAGCGGGCTGTGGTATGTGAATGATGCAAAGGGGAAGTGCACAACAGATTGCAGAGAAGGTGCGTATATAATATTGGGGTCTCCACTTTTATTTTTATTCCTTCATAGCACTCATTCAAATGGTTCCTCAATTCTGACTTGCTCTCATGAAGGTCAAGGATCAACCTGTGGAGGACTGGCAAATCCAATGTCTGATGACTTATTTGGAGATCCAAGCAGTTGCTGTGCTGCCAAGTTGAATTGGGTGTTTCTCGAGTTCTGTGAGGTGAGTTTGTTCAACAACTTGCAGGGTCTTTGTGCAGCTTTGCTTTTTATGACGATAAATATACTAACCAGCTTGCCCATCGCTTTTACCAGGCGGACTCTCTGCTCAGCAAGTGTTACGCAGGCACTGGCAAATACTATCGTGGTGATACAGCGGGAAGTAAAGTATGTGTCAGAGACTGTGAGATTAGTGCAACCGATACTACCTGTGGAGGCCTCGTCGAAGATTCCTATGTCGTGCTTCACGAAAATGCCGAAGAATGTTGCTCAATCGAATACGATTGGATGGAGAATGAGCTCTGCGCCGCAAGATCGAAGCAAATGGACATTGACAAGTATTGGCCTGACAAGATCAATTCTAAGTGTATCCTTGATTCGGTGATGTCTGCTGAAGATATGTCAATCTCGATCTACAATTCGACTGCCGAGTGCTGTGCAGAAGGTATCACTTGGCTGACCGAAGCAGAATGTTTAGCTGCCAGCGGCGATAGCACTGCTCAAGCTGTTGGTAGTAATAGGTATTTCGTTGATTGGAAACTTGAGAAGTGTGTTCAAGACTGTGAAGGCTCTGCTCCGTGTGCAGGTACAGGGCTTGTGAAGACATGGGATGAAATGTATGACACGTCACAGCAATGCTGTGACATGATATACTGGATTGTAAGGGAAGAATGTGTCTACTTGACCTAGCCACCGATCAGGATTTACTCTCGGATGCAATTTGATTATTGTTGTTATACCATAGCTGTCTCTTTTCATTGCTGAGGTCTCTATTCCATCACGATCGTGCGCCGAAGAATTCTCTGTGTCAAAGAAAGGTCAAATTCATATAAATAAGTAAATGTTATTAGGATCAGGTGTGCGTGCCCTTTCCTTTCTAAAAAATGTTGGGCCCGTTGGGCGCCATCATATGGTGTATTCCGTTTTACGGTACTTTTTGTCATTTCCTCGCTCCTTGAGATGTCAACTAAAAGTACCATACAAAAACGTGTTGAGTGCTGTATTTGCTCAGATGAAGGACTGTGCTGGTGAAAGATTTTTCCTGCCGTGGCAATACTGGCTTCACGCATCTTTTATTCATCGTGGAATATGCTGGGCAAAAGGGACATGCCGGTTGGGCTGGTCGCGATTGTAGGAGCGATGTTGAGAATCCGTGGGACAGTTTGTCCCAATTGCCACCAGCCTTATCAAACCAGCTTTCACTTGAATTGTCAACTCAAGCCGTGTCTTTTGTAGAGACTACATTGGTATTATCAGAGGTAGTAAAGCCAACGCACCCGGCGTTCTTGGCAAGATTCATTTGATAGGGAGGGGAAGATAGTTTAAATACACCAGTTGAATACTTGCAGAGATACCTAGATCTTAGCAAAGCAATGTGTTACACTATTGGCATTAAAGATGCTGAAACGTTTCTTTCTCAAGCAAAAAATGGTTGAAGCCCCACAAAAATGCTCAAGGCTAGTCAATGTATGCATCAGCAATGCATTGCACGACATAGCGAAGAGTCGTCTACTTCAATAAGAACCGACATTGACGTCGCCATTGGATTCAGGAGAGCACAACATGGGATAGAAGCCGAAAGGTTACTGGCAAGTTAGCTGTCACAAACCACCGAGTGCGTGGTCCTGACCATGATATCACAAAGCGAGTTGAATTGTACCACCAGGGATTCAAGAGTAGGTGCCTTTTACCAAGGTAGGCAGGAACCATTTCAAGTTCTACCTACGGTATGAAGGGGGGGTGAGCTGGGTTTGAAAGGCCCGCCCAAGAAAGAAAGAAGAAGAGAAAACATTCACTATTGCCACAAAGGATATTTGCCTTTCTCTTGGTCTTGGTAAACCTGTCGTTTGTCATGGGTTAAACATGGCAAACAACCTCAATGGATTTGACCTATATGAAGTTCATTCGAGGTTGCCACATTGAAACCATGCCTTTTCAAGCCAGAAAACATTCAGATACTATTTGAGCTGCCTGAAAAATGTTAGATAATCCCAATTGGAATTGACAACGAGACATAATATGTTGAAGATGCATCATAACAATATCATTAGCACAGAAAATATTATTTGATGATATACTTGGCCATCAAAGTCGTGCTGACGCCGTGTATCAACACTCAAGGCAAACATAAATACCCACAATGCATTTTGTTTGCTCCAATAATTACTCTGCCTAAATGCCACTACTCCCAATTAAAACCACGAAAAAAGCTATCCACTAAAAAGCCAGGAAGAATATTCCAAAGCATGCTTTATGCTCATACCCCACCAGCCGAAACAGGCAGAGCCCTCAATGCCTTCTTCAAGCATCCAATATTGTAATTGATCAAACTCTTCTTCCTAAAATTCTCTGCCCTCGTCAAGCAGACCAACGCCAGCATGGTATCGACCTCCTTCAAATACAAGACCATACCATTGCTAAGATGGATGGTGCTAGAAGATTCACTGTCGTAGGCAGAGCCAGCATCGGCGCCATTGGCTTCTTCTTCGTCTTCAACGGAGGGAGGACTTTGGCCTACAAGTTTTCCCAACAGTTCATCCTCTCCTGCAGCCTCATTGGCAGCAGACACATCTAACAAATTGGAATCATCCACGTCAGCTCCACCAAGTTCATTTCCATTCAAGCCTACATCATCAGCGACATCTCCTCCTAATACCTCATCACCGCCCCCCTTGCCATCCTCCAACGACGCTGTGGTTTCCCGTTGCTTACTTGCGTTCTTCTTGTTGCTCCCTGTCCCACCCATACCATAGATCCCACTAACATCCAAAACTACATCAATCATATCACTACACAATTCCACACTCTGCATATCGACGGGACTCGAATCGGTCGAAATGTACAATTTACTAGCCACATCAAACAAATAGGCCTTCTCCATCGAACACGTACTCACCAACACGTTCAACAAATGTTCCAACGTGGGCAACTCTGGAATTAATCGCTGCACCACCCGACTAAACGCCTCGAATACCGAATGATCGTAAATGGAAGTTAAATGATACGATATGGGTATGGCATCGTGGGACAATCCCGCATCGGCCAATTCATCAGCAACTTGTTGCATAACATCCCTTCGGCAATCGTACTTGGCCTCATCGCTCAAAAATAGCTCTCCGTCTACTTTGTGGACAAAGACTTCCACTGCAATTGTGGGGTTGGCACGTACCGCACGCGTGACCGTGTCGGTGAAGGATTGTAGGACGTGATCGTACGGTTCATCCTGGGCATCCAGTACAAAAATGAGCGCCGTGGCCTTGGAGAAGATTTGATCATCATAACTTCCTTGATTTTGCTGTGTTTGCTGCTGCTGTTGTAAATTGGGATCCTCTTCATTGCTGTTGTTCATGTAAGCCGCCTCGTTGTTCTCCTTGGCATTATCCATGATGTTGTCTCCTCCCCCCTCGTACCCGTACTCATATTGATCCCCCGGAAAATCCCAAATGGTAAATCTACAAAGCGGCGTATGATCTACCACGGCCCGTTCCAGCATTTGCGTTGCCTCCAATCGAAACAACGTTTCGTGGGGTGACATTTTGTGAAATACCACACGCTGTATCGACGTCTTGCCCGCACGTCGGGGTCCCATGAGGAGTATACGGGGAAGGGAGGCTATCCGTGGATCGTCAAAGTCGACTATATTCTCCTGACCCATATTCCCGCCTCCTCCGAGAAAGGTTGGAGAGTTGGGCATCATGTTGTTGCCATCGCCGTCCATGCCGTCGTCGTCCATCATGGCCATGCCCTGGTGGCCATCATCGTTGGGATCATGATCCATCATGGCGCCACTGTCCTCCGAGTATTGGTAGGGGACGCCCATGCCGCCGCCGCTGGTTCCGGGGCGATGGATGTCGTTGGAGCCGCTGCTGATAGATTCGCCATCGTCGTCGCCGTAGTATTGATTGGAGTAGTAGGCCGCCATGGTTGTCGTTGTTGGTTGTTGTGAAGTTGTTACTGGATATTGGAGGCTGTCTTTGGCCGTTGGATGTGGCTGTTGTGATTATTTGTGATAGATATCGTATGGTAGTAGATCCAACATGAGGTCCTAGATATCTACAGTTGTACTCAGGTTGGATATGTATGGGATTTGTTTTGGGTACTAAGGGAACCCAAGCACTCCAAACCCGATTCTACCCTTGTGTCAATACCCCTTTTTACTGCCAGTATTCGTTGTGTGTTTCGTGTATAGTATCGTATTGGCATCACCCATTATTTCAGTGGCCTTGCCAAAAAGGACAACTCCAGCAACTACTATGCAAAGCGATATCATTCTGTCCATAGTAAAACACATTTCTCATCCTTCAATACGGTTGCAAAATGCTAGTGTGATGTAGCTGTGAATACTAGAACTGCCTGCAGAGCCTTTAATACGCCTGCATTCGTTGATGCCTGGAACATATCTTACTGTGTGAAGGAAAGCAACTGAGTGTACCATGCTCATGACTGGAATTGCCACCAGGATGGCTAGCGCATACCCAACTGTATAGTGCCTGCCATTTGCATTGGTTCGATTTTACGTTCATTGAAATGATATTGCGTGTAGAGCAGGCAATTGTGCCATAGACTGCACAATATTTCTTTGTAGATACAACCTCTTTCCCATCATTCATGACTGCCTCACTCATAACATACATGCAATGCACTCCCCAACGCAACGAGGGATGTTCCCCTTGTTACTTCTGGGCCTAAATCGAGAGAAGTAAAGCCTGTGACGCGGCCTAGTCCAGCGAAGACAATTACGACGGAGAGCCATTGCAGACTTGACATTTGTCGCTGCAAAAACACGCTTGACAGCAATGCGCACCAAATTGTAACAGAAGAGTAGACAATCGCAAAGATTGTAGGGTAGCTCCAGTATAATTCATTGTTTGGGCTATAATATCAATCGCAGCCACCGCGCCAGTTTTGAGAGTTGTTTCCCATGACAATTGTTCTTCATTCCAGGCTAGCAGGGCAACGGAGGCGGTGCCAAGGTAGTAAAATTGCATATAAATTTGACATGATTTATCGGCGAGTCCGGCCTGACTGGCTAGTTCCATTAGGAGGGGTTGGGTGACGCCGGATAGGACATAGAGGGAGGCGATTGGGAGTTTGATGTGGAAGGATGGGACATGGGGGGTAGCCCTGATGGTGCATTGGTAGAAGTTGTTGGAGCACACATTATGATATGCAATATCATCCACGGTGGTAAATAATAATATGAACTTGACCTGCTGACGACACGCCCTCGACTGGTGCTCTACCTCTACTCTGTCTGGATATTACTCTGCCCGAGCGAGAAGAGGAACGAGATCGAGGATCCAGGATCGAGGGGGCGAGCATGACGCTAATAATATCATTATTTTTATAGCTTCGTACTCACAAAACAAGTGGTGATTTTTGTAAATATACGCGAGACCCACCATGGATCCTTGAGGTTTGCGTGGCCGCTTCATTTCATTCCCGTGAGATCCCCCCGACCCCAAACCTCATGATGGTGTGGATGTGGGCTGGATCTAGATCCTGCAACATACGATACTGTGTAGGTAGGTACGAGTCTGCGGTAATTTATGTAGGAATTGTTTCACGGGCTAATTGTTCCCCCCCACCCCCCAGTTCCCCAACACGAATCAAATAGAATTATTTGCATTCCAATTCCTCCCCGCTTCCCTATCTTCCCCCTGAAACAGTTCCTACATACATTTGGTGGCTCTATTCACTTTAACAATTACTAAAGGTTTGGGGAAGAAGAGTAACTGCCAACCTACAACAAATCCCAACAACTAATCTCACTATTATGCTTAATAGTCCTTAGATTGACTACATCATGTGTGTGTGGCTACTAGACTCAAAAAATCTAATTTAGTGAGCAAACAGAAAGCAGGTGCCGCATCTGCTTGTGTGTGCTACTTGATTGTGTCAGCAACAGGTGTAAACTCAAGATATGGTATGGACAAATTGGCAGTGATGGGGGAGTTGGATAGCCAATTTAACAAAAGCAATACATACAGAAACGTCAATATGCTGATGCGAGTGATGATACTAGCTGCTTCTGTTTTCTCCGAAAATATTAGTGAGCTTGGTGAAACTATTCCTGTGCAAACCACTGGACATTTGCAGACCTTACATCTCTTAGAAGATAGTATAGTTTGAATGAAGAATGAAAATAATAAGGGAGTCACAGTTCCTCACAGGAAAAGGGCTGGTGATTTATCACAGCTCTGAAACTAGTATAATATATTATAGGATAAGATATTATGTAATACAGGGGACGACAATAAATACAGGAGTCTGACATGAGATATAACTAGTATGACCAACTTTGCCCATTTCACATGTGTTGTCGGATGTGCATGCAGCAAAAGCTAGAGGAGGTTGAATCTTTACCGTTGACTGAATTGCTGACGGATGGTGCATGCGAGCACGATTTTTCTTATTTCTGTTCTCGCATTCCTGAAGTTGGGCTTAAGTGTAATGCCAATATAAAGCTAGTTGACGCATTAAATCAGTATTCAAAGAGACTAAGAAAATAGGAACTGACAGAAAGAGCGCTTTTCCAACCGTTGAGGACTAGACTTAGACTGGTACTCTGAGATTGATCTTCTGGTTCATTTAAATCTCTTTAGGATTATACATTGTAATAAGTAATGGTTTAGTCACGAAGACCTAGTCAGATCCGACAACGGATTAGTTGGCGAGGATTGTCCAAGATTGCCCATGCCAGCCAGACCCCTGTATTTATTGTCCCCTGATGGAATCCGAAAAATTTCTACTATTATTGCCAATAAGAACACATGCATTTTAGAATCATGAACAGTTGACAATGCCATCATATGAGGAAGATAGGTACATATGCAATATACAGCTGTTCAGCAAAGTCCCCCAACCTTGATGGACCCAAGTTGCACAAGGTTGTTAAAGGGACGATCAGGGAGAGTTTCATGTCCGTTCACGTGGGGGAGACACGGGAGCTGGACAGATGGAGCAAGCGCGGAACGGGGCAGTTAGGAAAGAGGGGCACCCACTGGAGTCTGGGGAAGCGGTCCTCAAAGATCCAGTGTCAAGTACGTGTGTAGTGTCACGGAGGCGAATCCGGATCAATCCCATATCCAGGGGTTCGGTAACAGAACCATAGATAGAGCTTCAGCAAAGGCATAGTGGTCTGGCAAGTCATTTCAAGGAAGATGGGTTGTCATCCCAGGTCATCCATTTGCACCCATGGATCAGATTCCAAGAGATTCCCGCCAATTTTTATCGCATGTAGGAATTAGTATATTGTCGTCTGTCCCGCTNCGCCGTAGTATTGATTGGAGTAGTAGGCCGCCATGGTTGTCGTTGTTGGTTGTTGAAGAAGTAGTTGGTATCGTGTTGCCATGATTTTTGGGTTATTTGATTCCGACATTTTTGTTGTTTGCCATGTTTGGTATTATTGTTGGCATCGCCATTGCTGTTGCTTTCCGCGTTGTTCAGAGAAGAATTATTATCATAATTTATCACAATTTGAAGATGACCCAGAGGCCGTGTCAACGGGTGTTAAACCGCCATCACCATCAGCCGATGTATAATAAAACGATCGCCCCTTCTTCGGAAGAAACAGTCTTGATTTTGATTGGTGTCCCACTCCCTGAGCATCAACATCATCGTCACCATTATTACCTACGCCATGATCGATACCACCACTAATGTCTTCATTATTAGGAGCAAATGTAAATGTCCACTCCCCCCTCCCCCTTCAAGCTATTGAGTCATGTTGGGATTACTATCATCCTCATTTTGTTGTCGCTTTCGTTCCTAAAAAGATGGGACTCGTATGGGACCTCGCCTGGACGATGGCATTGGTATTAGAAAAGTCCCTTATATGTTTTGAAGGACTTCTATTAAAGCGCGATGGCATTGAAGGACTATGCGATATCGCTGACGGGTTGCAATGCGACGGTTTCATGTTCATGATCCCACGAGCGGCGGCGGTGGTGGCGACGGAACTGTGGCATTAGCAGGTGACGTGAGATTGGCGGACGAGGTGGTGGTATCATTCATTGTCATGGTGGACGATACAAGTGCTTTGTTGTTGGTGTGCTATCGTTTTCACGATGATGACATGATGAATGGCATATCATGAATGAGCGAGGTTCTATTATTTATTATGCTGTTGCATTTTGCCGTTGTCATCGCGGTGTTGTGAGTTGTGCTGTTCTGTACAACTTCTACGTAGGATCTAGTAGGACTTGCGCGTCGACATCAGGTCTTTTTTTGGTCATTGGTCACAGCAGCTAGGTAGGTACCTACATCTGCAAGTAGATACAATATTAGATATTATGTACACCTTTTACCTACCTACATGTAATGATTGAGGGGTGTAATATGTTTGTGTGTGTGTCTACACACATTGAAATATATCCATTTCTGAACTGTTAAAAGGTCCCATACCTTTTTTGGGTTGATTAGTGTGGGGCTAGACATGATAGGGTGATAAAGGCATTACCAATTCGAATTCGATGGCAGTGTGGGTGGTGATGGTGATGGTGATGGGTGCTGATGCTGATGCTGATGGCAATGTCATCTAATTGAGTATTACAAATTGCCGCCCCCCCCCTCCTCTCACAAATTGTTGTGAGATGTTGGCAGTAGGTAACGGGGTGCCGTACAGTGATGGCGTGGGGGTGAGGCCACATGCCCATGGTTGGGCGACGGCTCCCTCTCCGTGATCATTGTCATGATCACGATCAAAGGCTCAGAGTCAGAGGGGTAGCGACTGTGGCGAAAGTGGCAACATGGTCATTGACAGCCGGCACGTGAACATGTCTTGACAGCTAGTGCACCAGGGTTGTGTGAAGCATTTTGCGGAGAATCCAAATTGCAGTTAACAGTAATAGTATTATAGAGCCAACTTAGTGATAATGGTAATGGTATACCATTATCATGATCATGTTGGCAATGGCAACGGGATAGCGTGCAGTGAGGGTATGGGGGTGAGACCATGTGTCCATGGTTGGACGGCGGCTCCCTCTCTGATTATTGCCATGATAAGAGGGGTGTCGACGGTGACAGTGGCAACATGCCCATTGGCAACCCCAGCCCCAGCATACGCCGTGTAAGTAAGCATAACCGCACATGCACATGTTGATGTTGGGGCCGTGTGAAGCATTTTGCGGAGAATCCAAAATACAGTTAACAGTAATAGAAATAAGTCTCTTCGAGCGTGAAAAAACAATAAACACTATAAGCATAAGCATACTTTCCCGAGAGTATCATTTTTGTGGATATATATGAACCGTAGCAGGGTAGTCCAGTGCAAGACTCGAACTCACAGAGGGTCAAATGCATGCAGCCATCAGGGGCACTTCGCCACCAGGACTCCAACTCGAACCACCACTGTCCACACCAGTATCCACATATACCACTACCCACACCACTACAGAAAGTATGCTTTAGATGACCACTTACTTACCGTCAGTACATTAGAAAACGTCCGCAAGGAGTATAGTTTGGGGGAGGTGTACTACCGGTAGTTGTATCTTGTACCTGTGTGGTACTCTGAACGGACGTTTTGCACCCCAAAGGTCTAAACCCTGTGGTTGTTTTCTAATGTAATGACGGTACTTTGGCTTTGGGAAATTCTATGTTTGGGGAATAATTACGACTAGTTACATTTTACCCCCAATCACAACCACAACCACAACCACAACCACAACCACAACCACAACCACAACCAC
>JAZGVS010000451.1:0-13850 GCA_037356235.1 Bacterosira constricta
GCTTTCCGGTCGTTATCATCATCATCATCATCATCATCATCATCATCATTAATAGGATAAACACTCCAGCAGAGACCGTAGGACCGTTCTGAAAATATGCAGTTTAAACCAACCGGCCTACTTGCTGTGGAAGCAAGTGGGGGTCTTCTCTACTGTAGGATAGGCAATGGAAAATTGGTGATGTCGATGGCTCTTTTTTTCGTGATCAGTTCATTATATCGATTTCGCCAAATATACATGACACTAGAAAATCCAACCCAAACAGTCAATAATGGTGTCAAATTACATCCATCCATTCCAAATGCAACATCGGGATCTATTCCTATGTTCGACATAAAAGGGGGCAAGCAAACAATCTGTAGATCAGATGCATATCAATTGATATGCAACACTTCATCAAGGAATGAACACGAATTAATAGCCGCATCACCCATCTTTGCTGATTATTTTGTTGACGAAAAGGGTAAACAATGGGGCAAGAAACCATCCATTCGTCCCGTCGTTACAGATTGGTATCAGCCTCAACCAACATTATGTGGTCTAAGTCCTGAGGATACAAATGCTCGGTGTGCCAACCTTGGTGATGAACTTGGGGGACTCATTTTGTCAAAGTTGTCTGGTGGTGCACCGATTGAAAAAAGATTTGATGGAATGGATGTTGTTGTGGTTGGAAGTGTATTGAATTACATGGTGTCTAACTACAATGCAGCAGCTAAACGCATAGGCAGTAGGTTTAACACAACAGTATGGGGAGCTGGTACAAAGTGAGTCTACACAGATTTTCTCACTTACCAAGGTTTCAATGAATTTCTAACCTCAGTTTTTATCTCAAATGAAGATGGGGGGTTCGCGGTGTTTGCTTTGATTTTAGGGCAGTGCGTGGACCAAAAACTCGGGAGGTTCTCATGCAACATGGTTGTAATGTTCCAGAGACCTATGGCGATCCCGCTCTTCTGCTTCCTTATATTTACGACCCTAGACCAAAGATCCAACCAGACCCGAGCATTGACATGTGCATTATTCCCCATATAGATGATTTTTCCTCAGCAGAAAGAACGCTATGGTGGCGGAATATGAATGGCACCCAAGATATATCATCCCGCTTTTCATACCTTGATCACACAGTGTACAGTGGTCCAACAAATGCAACACACAAAGTGAGGCTCATTGATATTCGAACTCCTAATGCAGCTGAGTTTATTGATGCACTCATTGGTTGTAGACTCATTTCTAGCGCAAGTCTTCATGGTATAATTCTCGCTGAGGCATACAATATCCCATGGACGTGGGTGCAGCTAAATAGTAAAACTGAGAAGGCATTCAAATTTCATGACTTCTTCCTTTCAGTGGGAATTTTGTTGGCCGGTGCAAAGGTGAGTGTGGATCAATATATACCTGACTCAGCTGATGCTAGTTGTTGCTAATGTGCCATGACAATGGAAATATGTAGCCCCTCATTGTAACAGCAAATACAACCATCCAGGAGTTGGCTTCTCACACTTTGATACCAAAGCCTCGAGGTCCTAGCTTGTATGATCCAGTGAAGCTTCTCAATGCTTGTCCGTTTTGCAATGCAGACATTGTCGCAAAGATCACAAGTACAATAGAAAGCCAAAGCAACAATTCACACAAAAGCTTAACAAATGATGGATCCTAATAAATTGGTGCACATGTTATGGAAGGGCTGTTACTCATGTGCGCTGGAACAAATAATTGAAGAAGATGGTCATATTATGTGAAGGGAATTTTGTTCCAAGAATCAACATAAAACTACACATGCACTAGGGCGGATTGTGTATGCATGGGGAAGTTGGTACGAGTCAATAAGCTTAAAAGGTATTTTCTTCAAGTATTGTGTTGTATCCCTGGCACGGAGTAAAAAAACGCATCACCCGGATTCTCCTGACGAGCGTGGTCGTTTTCTCACGGAGGACACATCTATGGTGCAAAT
Organism: Bacterosira constricta; assembly: GCA_037356235.1. Classification (NCBI taxonomy): domain Eukaryota; phylum Bacillariophyta; class Thalassiosirophyceae; order Thalassiosirales; family Thalassiosiraceae; genus Bacterosira; species Bacterosira constricta. The sequence goes on from JAZGVS010000451.1 coordinate 1,952, forward strand.
CCAGTGGCACAACACAACAAAATGGAAAATTTCCAGTTTTAGTTTGAGAATGTGAGTTTGACTTCAAGACTGGATTTTACGAGCTAGTTCTTTACTCCTCAGATGACTTCACTTTTTAATACTGAATTTTTTTCAAAGTGGTGAGCCCAGTGAGTACCTCTTGGTTCAGCGGGTGGTGTACCTAGATCTGACTGGGCCTGTGGCTGTTACCAAGATTTTTGTCTAGCTGGCCTACAATATAAGTCTGATGATGATGATGAGTGTTGTCAGATCCTTTCTCATGCCCGTACCAAGTCTCTCTATGGCCCGACTTAGGTCTGAAATTCTGCCTGCATCTGCGAGTGTGCATTTGTCAAAGGTTAATCCAAGAGAGATGTGCTCAAAACTCAAGCATATGCATCACATTGCTCCATTTCGAAGATTGCATTGGAATATGCAAGTGAATATCAAAAGGCTGGAGAAAAAAGATTGCACTCAGAGTGATTTGTAATAATCTTGTGAGTGTCTGGAAATATCACGCTGAATGTGTCCATTTCTTTTTCTCCCTATTTTTGCTGCGTGTCGTAGATTATACCAAATATTCTTTCTTCGTATACAAAATAGTCCCCAGTCAAAACACTCCACCATATCCTTTTTTTTCATGAGTAACCACCTCGATAATATATATAGGGATTTAACCCCTGTCCCACCTCTTGTTGATCGCTCTCCTCGACCAGTTTAGTGTTGCGTATCCATATATTATGCTTATACACTGGGACGATTTTTCTTATCCCATCTACTTTATTTCCAAAGCCGAAAAACGGGCGTTTGGAATGTAGATTCCATGGGCGACGCCGATTGATATTGCCGTGTCGGATATGTGGTGCGAGAAGATGAGGCATGTCATGTGGTCTCTCAGGTTGTGATAGTTGTGATGAGTGGCGTCTCTTTAACGAGTCTATCCGTCTCCAGTAGCAGCGGTGGTCTGTAATCGCAGAGGTTTTCTTTATGTCACACTGCGCACTGCTGAGCGATTATTGATGTTGATGGTGATGCTGGTGGTCGCTGAAGATTAATGGGCGCTTGCGGCAGCTCGCGGATGTGTCAAATAAAAAAATGAGCACATTGTCATCGTTGTTTCTTCTTGTTTGTTGGTGTTGTTACGATTACGATTGTTGCAGACGATCCAAAAGAGCGGTACTTAGATACCATATGTACTACTTTAGATCCGAAAGATCTGCAAAAGATCCGATACGACAACGTCCGTGCGTCGCTTCCCGCCATTCTCCTCCTCCATCCGTCCACGAAGCAAGGTATTCACACAGGGTAATGACTATCGATTTCTGCCAAATGATTTGCTTCCTACGAGCTCTGACCAATCCTGACTGCGAGCAGACGTTCTTTGTCACACAATTACTGTGAGATCAGCGTTACGTCTGTTTGCGGTCAGTCTGAGATCCACTGCCAAAGAGTTGGACTGGATGGAGACATGACCTCTGTGTGAATACCTTGGACTAAGCGACGCCATTGGACCGACAAGACAAAGGCAATGGATGGGATCATAGGCGATAATTGGACAATAACAATAGACAAAATAGGGTTGTAGTAGACCAAGCACCAGCGTGACAACTCCTGCAGACCCTCCCCTGCTCCAATTACAATCAAAGGAAGAAACGAAAATGACGAACCATGAACAATACCTCGATCAATTCCACACCTTGCTACAGCGTTCCACCACTTTGCTCCATCGCATTGATGGTTTAGATTGGAAGGATATTGTTGCTCCTACTGTCGAGTCAGCATCTTCGTCTTCCATGTTATCATCCTCCAAAGATGTGGATAACCTAAATGACACCCATCCGAATGTGGAGGATGACGATTCAAGCGATGATGATGACATGATGATGTTTGGTGGATATTCCGATTCGGAGGATGAGGCTGTCGATAATGAAGCTGATGCCGTTGGTGATTATCAGGGAGATGATGACGATGACGAAGAAGAGGAGGAGGCATTGTTGAAACGAGCATCGTCTGTTCATGCCGCCCTTCTCATTTCTTTGACAACTGTTGAAGGTAAAAGGGGTGACGAATTGGTGGAACATTTGGTTTCTGCCATTCTTACCAAGAACTCCGGCAAGCCACTGGATAATGATAATGATAAGTCCTCCGAGTCATCATTAGCATCCGTTCTTTCCTTTGCCATTTCCTCCTCTTCCATTGACAACAAACCAAAAACAATCGGGCCAGAGCGTTGGAAGAGAATCTGTTTAACCAACTCCTTATTGGCCATTCAATTCTTGCTTCACTTGATGCAGCAGACCAATAGTAATAATGGTTCACCATTAGATCAGTGGAATGTGGTTATTCTCCCCCTCTTATTGGGCAAGCCTGACATTGTCCAAGTTGAAACATTAGCTTCTAAACCAGAGCCATCGTTGTTTCTTGTGAATGATGCTCTACGGGATGCATTGTTGAATCTTACATCCTTCTCTTCCTCAAAAACCATCACTAATGAACAAGAATGCAAAACTACAGTAACCATATGTGGAAGCGCACTCCATCACGCCACATCGACCAAAGAAATGACACTCCGTCAAAAGAAAATCATGGTGGTCTGCCAAGTGCTAATTCGTCTACACGATGTCAGTATCACGAACAACAAAAAGAAAGAGTTGGAAATTGTAAGAGATGCCATGCATCAATCGGTACTAACGATACTACGAGGAGTTTGCTACGAGGTTCTTGCTGTATCCAATAATGAAATAATGGATGATGGAAATGTAGTCGCACAACCGCCTTTGTTGTCGTTGGAATCGTTGCGTCCGGTTACTGGCATGTTGTTGCCAAAGCTGTATCCGCAAACGGCTACAGCAGCTGGAGTGGATGAGCGAGCGATTGAATTGTGGAATGAGGTGTTGTTGCTCCTTTCTCCGTATTCGGATGAGTTTGTGGATGGTGTTGGAGGAAGGAAGAGACGATGTTGTAAACATTGGTACGTTGTGCTATCATTCTTTCGAATCTTCATTCTATTGTGCAAGTTGAAATATTTTCATGCAAATCTGACACACATACTAATTACATATCCATCCTTTGCAGGAATCATGTGGCACCCATGGCAGCCACCGCCCTACTCTGCATTCTACTACCCACCTTTCGCAAAATGGAACTCCCCAGCGAGCCTAACAATACCACAAAAGAACACTACTGCCGACCAGTCTATCAACCAACTGTATGGACACTCATCCAAACATGTCTAGCAAAATGTGGTGATTCCGAAATTGGCGAGTCGGGCGGGCGTGGAACATCCCTCTTGTCAAGGGGAGCACGGGATGGTGAATTAGCATTGTCGTCGAAGAACGAGGAGGATAATCTTGGTGATTACGATCATGCGTCGATGGATCAATTGTTGCGTCGACGATCGGCTCATGCGTTGAGGCTGATGGTGGAGTATGAGAGAGAGCAGTTGCTTAGGGGAGGAGGGAAGAATAACGGAAAGAAGAAGAAGAAAGGACAGCAGCAGCAAAAGAATGCCAATTCCACGGAGGAGGATGACAAGGCACAACGTCGCCATGGTGTCGACATGTGGATGAAATATGTGCTTTGTTTTGAAATGCTCGAGATGGAAATGGAACTTCATCTTGTGGAACAGGTTTGGGCGACTGTTAAGGAGATTGCTTCCGAAGTTGCGAGTAATGGCGAGGGGCAGAATGATAGTAGGATAGATTCCTCGGTGGTCCATCAGCAGCTTCCAAGGCTAGCGTGGGATGATATTGGATCCCTTTTTTGTCGCGTCCTACTTTCTGACACACCTACAATGCGCAAGCTTGGGCTGTTTCGCTTCTTGAGCGGACATACAGGTGTGGATGTAACTGTTCCAAAAGCAAAGGATGCCACCACCAGCACGAGCAAGGATAGTAAAGAGGACACTGCTTCCGCTTTCATGAAACAACCAAAAAGTAAAAGCAAGATCAAGAACAAGTCAGGAGGGGCGCCGATTGCGCCTGCTCCCCTCTCCATTGTGTCTGTTTCATTTGTGCTGAATGTGGTGATGCGGGCATATGATTCCATCGTTGGGACGAAAGTTGGGCAGAATATGCAGGTTGAGCAAGAAAGCGTGAGCATTGCAGATTTGTTGTCCAAATTTCTATCGAACTACACACTTACCTTGGCCGCAGCGCCGGATGGGGAAGAAGGAGGTGCTCCTCGGTTGTCAGAGTTTGTGAATCGGGTGTTTGGTCCAGAGCTCATTCAGAGCCATAAATCACGATCTTTGGTTATCTTTTATCGCGCTGTGTCATCTGCCCTAGACGCTGGTGTATCTAATGGTGAAAATAGGTTGGACATTGAACCAGAAAATGTCCAAGCTACAATTCGATCTATGCGTGCCATTTTTTCATCTGGTGGAGCGCCCAAATCGATGCAGGAAGGTCTCAGGTTGGACTTGGCGGTAGTTCTGAAGAACTCGAAACCATGGGAGAAGGTAGATGCCTCTCTCGTCTTGACGGTGCTCGCATTATACCCGCCGCCCGAAGAGTTGATGGACGAAGCTGGCGAGGAAACTCCACAATCAAAGGCACGTGACGCTCTTGGAACGTGGCTACTCGGTCTTGGAGGTGGGAAGTGGTCCCACGACGCTGCATCAGCCTGTGCATCTGCATTCGTTATTGGGCAGCTCATGCCTTTCGGTGAGATAGATGTAATGTCTGGGGTAAACTCAGCCGAGCGTGAAATTGGCATGTCCATCTGCACCTTGTGTTCACTCTCTGGAAATGGAAGTGAACTGCTGTGGCCAGCTGTCTTCAGAGGTCTCCAGACTGCCCCACCCACTGCTTCGTCAACGTCTGCGTTCTGTAAGGCCAATCGATCTATGATTCTGCTTGAATTTGGATGCAAGGAAGGTGTATTATCAGGGATGGGAAATGGCGACCTTATACTAGACAAATCTAAGGAGTACATGATGCCTCCTCCGCCTAGCATTGAGTCGCTGTTGGGCAATGCAGTTCAATTCATCTTGTCCCAATTGATGTCCATGTCAACGACTTTGTTTGAGCCCAATGGAGGAAGTAACACATCTTGTGGTTCAACACGATCATCGACGACTAATAGCGCTTCATCCTACGTTGCAATTTTGATCGGACAAGTCCGAGTTCTGCATCTAGCATACCCCTCAAGTGTTTCGTTGTCCCAAGCTGTTGATAGCATGCTTGAAGACTGTGTCAACTCCCTTGCAACAATTGATAAAGCCCAGACAAACAGCAATTCCGCGAGTGAAAGTTCAATCCATGTTGTCAAGTTTTTGACCCTTGCCTATGCCGCATTATCTTGTGGTGCAACCTTCACTGGAGGTGACAAGTTGAATCGTCTCATATCGACATGCCACACCATACTTGGGCTAGAGTTATCTATACCCCCTGGGATTAAGAAAGAAGCAAAGCAGGCGTGTAGGTCTATCTTTCAATATGCGAAATGGTAAGGCGAACAGTTTGTTTGCAATGTTGTAGTTGTTTCTTTTCTATCATCGTATCTTACTCAATTCCAACATCCATTAATATCATGAAGGGGTTCTCTGTCGATGGTCGTCCCCATGATCATGGAAGAATCTGAATCACGAGGTAATGCGGAGGTCGAAGACGTATATCAAGCTATCCTTTCTACCGCGAAAGATTCTGTCGACGCTACTCCAGTGATTGCATTACCACCTCTTTTTGAATGCGCCCTAGGTGCCGGAAAGCACATAGTTGAATTCGAGGGACAAAAAATTCCATTGCTTTCATCCATGAAAACCATCATTGAAACTCTATTTGCAGTGCTGGAGGAAGAGACTTCTTCAACGAATTGGACGTATATGCTCAATCAAGTGTGTAAGCTCATGTTCAGGGGAAAACTCCTTCTTGATGAATACCAGTCGTCCTATTCGAATGACAACCGTGGTCCAATGCCTATCATGCAAGCGTTTGAGAAGCTGTTAAGGATCGGCGGCACGACAAAGCCTCATATCTTCAAGACAGTTGTTAGCCAGATTTCTGTGGCCTGGCTGGGTCCTGATGAACAACCCACCTGTGATGTGGGTATTTGTGCCATACCTTACCGCGAGCACATGGTGGATCTGCTTGTCTACAAGGAATGTCGATTCGATGAAAGCAGCGCTCATCTTGACGAAGGAAGAAAGTGGGATGCTTTGCCGGAGGCCACTGATAGTTCTAGCATTACTCGGGCCTTTGTTCTTGCATTTCTTTCGAAACTCCCGTCCCCTGGAGACATGTCTGATGTCGTACTGAAGGAATTGGTCCACTTTGTTATGATCAAACTGATTGATATATGCTGTGCCCAACCAGCTCGTGGAAAGGCATTCATTTCGGGGTCAGACGAATATGCGAAAATGAGTAGGGCGTGGCAATCTCTATGCCTTTTGAGTAGGTTTGTGACTGAAGACATTGCAAAAGATGTAGCAGCGAGGGTGTTCCCGGCTATGTCGTTCACTTTGCACGGGCAAATTCGGTACTGGATCGAAGTTTTCACGATACAATGCACACGCAAACATCCGACAATTTTTGGTCAGATCTTCATTGAAGAAGTTCGCAGAAGTGACATTTCTACACAACATGTTTCATCTCTCATGGTTATTGGGGGCAATCTGACCGCAGGCCGTTACAGCAATGATTTTTTCTGCTCCTCGGCTGATCCTAGAGTCAAAGATGTCCTTTGTGGAGTTCTCCCTTGGCTTTCGAGCACCCAAGGCTTCTCAAGAGCAATAGCCCAGCTACTGTGCCACAAACTGATCCCACTAGTCGTGGATGTAAAAACGAACGCCTCTTCTGTTGGCCAAGAAAAGGATGATGCAGTACTATCTTCCTTGTATTTATTCCTGGAGGGCAACTCTGATATGAGTAGGCTACGCGTAAAGCAACAGCACTTTTTTGACACCTACGATGTTGATAGTGCCTGTTCATTTGAAGGCATACTCTCTATTCCAGTTGACGAGGGGGAAGAGGCTAATCCGGTGCACATGGTAGATGCCATAAAAGAATGTCTTGCTGAGGTGTACAAAGAAACACATGACGAGGACGCTCCTGCCTGGAAGCGCATGGAGGATCTCTTGCTTGAATCTGATCAAGGCAATGAGTCTGGAGTTCTTAACGATGACTCAGATGATGTGCAACATGAAACAGAGCTGGTTAACTTTCAGCGAAAGATTCTACCCATTGATGCACTCGATTTAGGCATACGTTCCTTCAAAGAGCAGAAACTATTCAATGCGGCAGGAAAGAAGAAACAAAGCCTCATTGTCTGTGCATCTTTGATAGACAAAGTGCCAAACTTGGCAGGATTGGCAAGAACGTGTGAAATATTCTCGGCGCAGCTCCTTGTCATGCCAAATTTGCTTGTGAGAAAGCAAGATGATTTCAAGTCTATCTCAGCCAGTGCCAACGATTGGATTGAAATGGAAGAGTGCAAGGAAGAGGATTTATTGAGCTGGCTTTACATGAAGAGATCAGAGGGCTATGCCATTGTAGGTTTGGAGCAGACAGCGTCTAGTAAATGTCTGACAAAGATGGAGTTTCATGAAAAGACCGTCTTGCTTTTAGGTAAAGAGAAAGAAGGCATCCCGATTGAATTTTTGTCTGCAGTAGACCAATGCATTGAGATTCCCCAGCTTGGTATCATTCGAAGTCTAAACGTCCACGTCTCAGGAGCCATAAGTATTTGGGAGTACACGAAACAAATGTTGCAAAAGAAATAGGCTGGTGGAATATTGATTGAGCCGAACCTTAGATACTTTGCTCCCTTTTTGCACTTTAGTTGAGGGATAAACATGAAATCGTATTTAGACAACAAGTTTATTATGAATGCATAGTAGAAATTGAAATGGCTACCGGCATCGGTATCGATGTGCTCGTTGCTATTACCTTATTACAGGAAGTAGCCATCGTGCATACGGGTTTCCGAGCAAGTCATGATAAATAAGTCCTTCCTTTATAGTTCTTCAAACGATACCAATGTGAATGTGTATTCCTATTCTATTATCAGGCAAAGTGGTATGCGTGTACTGCATATTAGTTCTGTGGGATCAAAAAATTAAGTAAAAGATCTTTCACCCTTGTCTGCCTCCTCCACTCCTTCATATTACCGAATGCAACGTTGACGAAGAAGAAGTAGAAAATCGTGCATTGGACAATGGCGTTGTACACTGCATATGAACGCCAGTGCCTGTAGTCCCTTCTAACTATTGATATTGGTAGATCAAAAACTTTCTAGAAAAGTTGGCTTAGAAACTACGCGCGGCTCACATCCATAAAACAACAATGGAAGCATTCTTAGAGAATCTCTCTAATAGAGGTAAACCAGACAAACCTCAGATCAAATTGTGCCATACCATCAATAGCAGACTCAGAACTTCTGACAAAACAAACGATAAGGCACCAAAGATATCTACCACATGGCATTGGCCCAAGCCAAGAGCATGACAGGTCCAATAACTCCCTTACTACTTGCAATATTTGCAGCAGAGTTCAATGAGGTTTCTCTTCCAAACGCCAACTCACGTTGGAGGGTCACTTCAATTTCAAAGGAAGCTTCTTCGCTGGCGTCAAGCTTGGCACCAATGTCAGTCTTGAGGTTACGGCCAATACCAGCAAGTTTCATAACAAGTCCCCCAGTGATGCCAATGACTGATCCTTCTGGGTCGTTATAATCAAACACGTTGGCGGGCACACGAGTCGAAACAACTACCCCATACTTGGCGGACACATACTCCAGTGATGTGAAACTAGAGAACACAACCAATTGATCCTTAACAACAGCCATATCTATGTCTCCTTGAGTGACATTCTGAATGTAAAAAGAAAGAATTGTCATGAGATCTAAAAACAAAGTTATAATTCAATATTATCAGATGTCAGAAATAGATGTGGCACTCACCATACTATCAAGATAGTCAATTACCAAATCAGGCGATACGGACTTGAGGCATAGAATCAGTGGTGAATTAGGCACAAGATCATCTGTGTTACACACGAAGGACACTCCATCACACTTGCATGCTTCAATGTAGCTACTGGTATCAATGGTATCGTTCCCAGCATTGATAGTTTCTGCCCCCAATGCAATATCATTTACTTCATAATCTACACTCAGATCAAAATCAATAGCAACTTGGCGGATGTCTTCAGTGATGACCAAAGTCCCCTCTTTCAATTGGACCACCTGGCATAACTCAATTTTGCTTGATGCTGCATACCAAATGGAGCTATTTGCAATCATGGACTTGTCGATGTCATAACCCAAAGTGAGAGTGCTGAAATTGTCATTCAGAGCACGTCTTCTTGGAAAACCTCCAAAGGGCGTGGTGGATGCAGTCGGCGTGGTTGTTGTCACGGGCTGGGTGGATGCAGTCGTCGAGGTCAATAGTGGCTCTGTGTGGTTGATAGAGATGTCTGTGACATTGGTGGTACAGTCCTTCATAAATAGAAATGTATCAAATTGGCGATCCTTTCCAATTTCATAGTTAAAGACAAGCTCCTCGTTGCTATTGACGCTGAAGTTTGCAGATAGATCAAGGAAATTGATATCCCAAGGACCGTCCTATGCATATAAAATGGCAGGGGAAGAGTGGAGAAGAGTTTGTTAGATACACTCAATCCAATAGTGGTTGACGATTTTTTGTTAGTGAATATGAAAAGAACTGGCAGAACTCACACTCATCACCTCTTCCTCCTCACAATCGCCAAACTCCACAGTTTCAAAAGAACCAAAGTCTCCTCCAGACGCAACCTCAATGCCATCATAAGTGACATTGTACCCTCCAATGCCAACGTCGCAGCACACTCCATCTCCGAAAGTGTCCTCAATGGTAAAGTTATATTTCGCCGCTGGAACACAGGACGCTGAGGAGAACAGTGTTCCAATTGCAAAGCCGATATAGTTTTCGGTCTTTTCTGATGTGTTTGTACACATATTGGTCAGGGTCCAGCTCGTCTCATCGGGATACTCATCAGTTTTCAAGTCCACCGTGAACAAGACTCCTCCCACACATGGAGTGGGACTGGGGGTGGGGGGTGCTGATAATGGATCGGTGGTTGGCCCTAACCCTGAGTTTGTTGTTGTTGGAAATATAGTTGGTACTGCTGGAGGCAGCGTGGAGGGCTGAGTGGATGGCTGTGGCTGCGTTGCATATAAAATGGCGTGGGAAGAGTTGAAAAGAGTTTGTTAGAGGTACCCAATCCAAGAGTGGTTGATGATTTTTTGTTAGTGAATGTGAAAAGAACTGGCAGGACTCACAATCCCCACCGACCACGTATACGCATGGGCAGAACCACTATCGGTACCATTGTTGCCATCATTTAAAGGTGCTCCAACAGCAAGTACCAAACCATCATCAGAGATTGCTATGGAAAATCCAAACACATCCTCAACAGCCTCACCATAAATGCTGTCGCCACGCTGAGACAACGATGTTGTTTGCAACTGACGCCCATGGGCATTAGTGGTTGAAATATATTGCTGACCTTGCCCAAACAGAGGTGCTGGCAGAGCACTGGCCGACCGGGACTTGTTTTTCTTGATGCTGAGGACAACCTTAGGTGGGATATCATCCATGTCAGGAAAGTCGATAGCCCTGTATTGATCATGCTGGAGACGAAAAGACATGACACTATCATGAGAGGACAAAAACAACAACAATCAAACAATAAATGACTAAATAATACATGTACGTACCTGGTCAAGTGTAACTTGCGGTTCGGCATCCAGCAGTCCGCCCGAAACGTCAATCTCTTCGTTCATCTATAGAGATGCCACCGAACAAAACAAATGATGTGAGATTCAGGTGTGGGATGAAATTGAATGTACACTCATGAGAGAGGAGTAAAAGATCGTATTATCTACCAAAATCGGCTTGAAACACTTTTACCTTTGAGCTTACGTGAACGGCGGATGAGCGGACATCACCGTTGCTAACATGGACAGCGCCATCTCCCGTACGGCCCATCGTTCCGCTCCCCTCCACACGAGGAGGCATCATTGCATCCTATATGGTTATTTTATTCGATGGTAAAGGAAGGTATGGGAAGTGAGAATCGGATCAGTATCGCAGAGTGCGCAAATGCGAATAAAAATAACATACGCACCATGACTTCTCCATTGTCGCCGCCAGCGAATCCCTTCCCGCCATTTGGCACACTTCCGCGCCCACGGACGGTGCCTTTGCCATCCCTTACTTCACGGGGAAATCCAGCCGCCTATAAATTAACCGCATATTATATCCCAAGCACAGAGTCGAAAATTATGAAAGGCATACGATGGTGAGAGCCAGGCGACGAATATGCGCAGCGCGAGTGCGCGAACTAAAGAATATAAGATGCAAATGAAACAGCGGTCATTCACCTGTGCATCTGTTTCGATACTAGCAACCACCTCGCCACCCGCATCGACATTGGTTCCGACGGATCCAAATGCAACATCCCCCCATCCACCGTCCGAGTGGATGGCTTGGACATCGAACTGTCCAGGTCCATGAGTGGCGCCACCATGGCCACCATCATCTTGTTTGAACAATCCAAAGTCCACGCCGCCGTCGCCAGCCGCCTAATATTATGTTGTATCATAGTCACATTGAATGGGAAAAAATGACATGAGAGGTGAGATGGCAGATATCTAAAATAGTACAACATATTCTAAAAGATTCTAATAGATGGATACCGAAAATAATACAAAACAGATGATATGTCAGTGGCAAAGGAATAGTCGATCCCCTACTACTTCGGCGGTTCGCAGACTTAAAATGTGGATCATGTGAATGTAGAGCAAGCAGGAGCAAGCCACATGATAGATGCACACGATATTGTAGCAAGCCACAACAAACAGACGTACGGCGAGTCGCGAAGGCGAACAAATAATAACAGGGCCATGTACCATGTATGAG
>JAZGVS010000452.1:0-14622 GCA_037356235.1 Bacterosira constricta
AGCTACAGCTACAGCTACAGCTACAGCTACAGCTACAGCTACAGCTACAGCTACATCTAGCTAGCTAGCTAGCTAGCTACCTACCTACAGCTAGCTACATCTACTATTAGCTGTGAACACAGGCGTCCGTCAGGAGAAAAGAAGACCACGTCTCTAGAGGAGACACATAAAACAAGACCTACCAAATTCCAAATTCTTGAATAACGACTGCGGACATTTTCTAATGTAATGACGGTACCCAGGAGATATCGTACCCACGATCCTGAATTTCGCTTGGATAAAGCCCTGGTATCGTAGATTGTGGTGTGGTTGCGGTATCGTACAACATAGGTTGGGGTGGATGCGGGCCAAACCAGGGACAAATAATGCCAAACAATGAGAAGTGAAACAAACATTGGGAAATCAAAAATCAATCTCATCTCCTCCTCAACGGGCCACAAAATAACCACGTCTTGAACTCACAAGCGGATGCATAAAGACAAAGATGCATAAAAAATCTCATCCCCGCCGATCTCGTCCTCTAGTTTTGGTTCTATACATAGTGGCAATTTTGTGTATATCAAGTGTCATGAGTATGATACGTAACACTTTTCCTTTGCATTTGTACAGTGGCAGCGTTGATCCTTTCACCACATCCGATCCCATGCCCGCAATTGATCCGGAAGGAACCGATTGTTCAGAGCTCTTGCAGAGGTTCCGTTACAACGAGATTGAAATTGCAAAGAGAAATGGGACAGTGAATTTCAGAAGATCATTTGTGACCATCTCTGAAAGAACGAAACATCCATTCTACATTGCAACTCATGATGGTGGAATTGACAATGTTCGGTCAAGTATTATGAAGTATCAATACTACTATGAGGAGAAACTGACGGATATTATTGCTGAAGTATTTGAGGAAAAGAAGAAATTGGGCAAAGAATCTATCATGCTGGATGTGGGGGCGAATATTGGGTGGTTTTCTCTCGTTGCTGCTGCGCATGGGGCTAGTAGAGTATATTCGTTTGAGCCGAATACTCAGAATACCCTGAGATTCTGTGAATCGCTAGCCTTGAATGGCTGGCGAGGGGGTTCTATCATCCCCATATCAAAGGGTGTGGGTAAGATAGAGGAGCAGAAGGAGTTGTACGCAATAAATGGACAGAACCCAGGAAGTTTCTCATTTAATAAGGGAACAGTATATCCTCCGCCTAGAGTAGTTGGCACAATGGACATTACAACCTTAGATTCATTTGCTGAGCGGCATGGATGGTTTGAATCGAAGCCATCAATTGCATTCTTAAAAATCGATGTTGAGAAATTTGAGCGTGAAGCTATTGAGGGTGCAGAGAAACTCTTGAAAGCTCGCTTAATCGAGAATATTGCTATGGAACTAAAACCTGATCATTCAGAGGAAGCAAAGTCAAAGATTGTCCAGATTTTATTTGATGCTGGATACACAATCAAAATGCACGGAGGCTATCTTGGACCGAATTTACCTGTTACGATAAATTATACTGATTGGAAGGATCTAGTGAAAGATCTTCAGGAGGACAAATACAAAGTGAATGTGCTGTTCCGGCGAAAAGAGTAGCATGATGTTCGCCTCAGTGCTACTCATTGGCACAGCATAACATCGAATTGCGTTCGTTCGATCAATATCACTAGAGTAATAAAGGAACGGATTCTCCAATTTCTGCATAGTATGCCTATGAAAATATTGAGAAAAGGTTAGGCTGGTACATATTTAGTATTTCGTAAATATTTTCCCATGATATATAGTGAGTTGGTAAGATTGAGTGTACCAGCTAGTCACTAATAAACAGCAATTAGGCCGCTGCACTGGAAGGTCACCGGTGCCGTTGGCACACGTTTTGGCGATACTCTCAAAGGTACAATACTGGCAATGGGAATGGGAGACATGGGGTGTATGTTGTCATGTTCATATCACACATACTTAAGGCAGGCCAGATTACCAAAGGCACTTTGGCACATTACCATTGGCATTACCAAATAATTTGTCTACGTATTCCTATCGTAGAAACAGTACCCAGGAAACAAGGCAGTTGCTGTCATGCCAGAGTACGTTTTAATAGTTTAGTTACTGTGTTTTAGAAAGTTGTGGGGGGATGAGCTCAAGAGTATTTTATTGAGATGGGATTTAGTATTTTGGAGCAATATGTATCGCATAGATTTCAATTAGAGGTGTTATATCAAGTATTACATATATTTATGATGATATATTTCTTTGAATACATATGCAATTCATGACATTATCCTAAATTGGATGATGCATTCATTTTCATTCTCAAACGTGATACTTAAATCATTCCAAGCACACTAATGTAAATTGCTATTATTTTGAGCATGAAAGATTCAATGCTGTATGCAAAAAAGAAGTTCTCTCACTTCAAATGCAGTGACAAAACAAGGATTCGCCTCCATCTTCTCTGTCTCGTGACACAATGTTGATGGCCGTGTGGTATTCTGCATGATACTGGTAGGATGTCATGATTTTTTCCTTATTTATCTGAGTTTTGTATGATGCTTTCGCTGAGATAAACTGAAACCAGACGAGCAAGCTCAATGCTGCGCTATGAACTACCTTGGTCATCCTTGACAGTCAGCATACCTTTCATAGTCTGAATATTAACTCGAACCTTGAGGTGTTCAAATTCCCTGGAATATTCATGTTCTCCTTCCTTGGCATAGTCCCCCAGGGGATTTCCCAACTTGCGTGCAATTGCTTTCAAGCAGTTATTGTCAAACAGCATCTTCCTCCTTGGCTTGGCATCAACTCCAGTATGGTAAGAGAAGTAAGCATGGGGCTCAAAGACAAGTAGAAAATAGCCCAGAGGAAAGTCATTGAATTTCGGCTGTCCCATATAACTGTAACGTGTCCTCAAGGACCTCATGCGCTTAAATTTTCTTTCGTTGAGGCGATTGGGGCCAGCATTTAGCATGATAATCCGTCCCTGCTTGAGGCTGCAGAAATGAGGTCTAAGCAGCTCACCAGTTGCTGGCGAGCCATTGACCAATGAGCTTGCAGCATGTTTAGCTGTTTTTATAGGAGCCATTCCCAAGCGTCACAAATATCCACAACCCATGGTTAATGAATGCTTGGTGTCACAAATCGTAGAGAACTTTTGTAGAGGCCAGATGAGGAAAACCAAGTGCTGGAACCAACGTCTGAATACTCTCCAAAAAGAATTCATCATGAGTTTTCACGTAGAGATGAAACCCAGTTTTACCAGCATAGATTTATTAGATTAATTGAACTAATAGGAATGAGTTGAATCTCGACATCTCTGATAATGTCCATACCTACTTTTGATTGGCATAACATCATGATGTCCTCTTTTACAATTGAGTAGTGTTTCTCTGCCAACATTGTGTAGTAAATGAAAAACCATTTCGATCTTCATTGTTGTTGCGTGAAGAGAGTGACATTAAAACAGGAGGCTAGTTCGATCAGAATATGCCATACAATACATCATTTGAGTGACTTCATGGCTCTTTCCCGTCCTTACTGATGCATTGTCCATTGATACCCGATCTATTCTAGTGCACTATTCGGAAGAACAAATGCCTAGAGCAGGTCATGTTTCCGAAAGGGTAAAAAAAGTACGTTTAGTAAGAACCACAGGGAATTACCAAGCCATGGAATTAGTAGGTAAAGGAAGTAATAGGGATATCTCGACAACAGTTCAGGAGTACCACTTTGTTTGATTGGCATAGAATCATGATTTTTGCAATACAAGAGCAAGTAAATAGTCTTCCCTCTGATAGCATTGTCTGATACATGCGTTCTCGTTTAACCACGATTATCACCGAGCATTCATTCATTTGTCAGTGACAATATTATACAGATAGCTGCAGCATGTTCAGTATACCCCCAAGATCATGTGTTCTACAATCTGCAATTATTGCACTAGTAAATGGCAAATGGACGAGAATGAAAATGCCAACTATGTATATTGCATATTGGATGATATAATTCTACATGAGTATGATAAATGTTCTGATACAAATTGAGGCGATCCCTCCTGACACTCAAAAGGTAGCATCTCCATTTATCAGAGCAAAAACCTTCGAAGTCTATTCAAAAATTCATACTCATCCTCTCCAAAGTTATCAAACAAATCGTCTTCACCAAATTCATCTTCATCTTCAATGATGCCATCATCAAGATCGTCTAGGCTTTCTTCTTCCTCCAAACTAGCCTCTTTGTCAGCTGCTTCCGTGTTACCAGTGTCCATGATAAGCATGTTCTCCAATATGTTCATCTCCAATGTTGAATCAATGCCATGCAAATCCCAGTATTCACTGATGGTCATGTCATGCTTCTTCTCCCATCGTTTGCACCGATCATATCGGTCATCGTTCCAGTCATCGCTGTAGATCTCAGTGTTTACCTCATCGTCTCCCTCCGGGATACATCGTACGGGAGGCGGTGCTGGGAGTTTCACTGTGCTGATAGTTTGCTCAGGTGCTATTGGAGGTGGTGTTGGCGGCAGTACAGGCTTTTGGGGTTTGGAAGTGATGGGTTTTGGGGTTGGCTCAGGCGTTGGCCTTAATGTGGGCTTGGAGGTTTTGGGAGCACTCGTAGTTTGAGCAGCGGCGGTGATAGCTTGTTCCTTGTCCTTCCCATCTCCTGCGCTTTCACCCTTGCTATTTTCTTCTACAGTGGCAGCCCCGTTGCCATAATCATTAATAAACTCGTCATCGCTACCTTCCGTTTCTTGTTCGAGCGAAACAAGGATGACTTGCGGCAGCGTCTCCTCCTTCTTCTTGTCCTCAAACCAAAGTGATGACCCCATCAGTACTTTACAGCCATCATACAAATTGCATAGCTTGGCCGGATTGTCTTGGCATCCATCATCGGAGGAGTCGAAGCAACATAAATGGAATTTACATCCCTTTTCACATTGCAATTTTCCAATGGGTGTGCGATGGTCACTGCAGCGTTGTGTGATATCGGCTTTGATTTCAAGCAGTTCTTGGCTTGTGTATTGAACAGCAGCAGCGTTGTCGCCCATTTCCCCAAGTATGGGATCAGTTGGAAGTTCCAAGTCTCCCTCAAGTGGAGGCGGGAGTAGATAGTCTCCAGCCATGCCAGGAGGCATGAGCATTTCAGTAATGTCGTCTGGAATTGGTAGACCAGCAGCAGGCTTTTGCTCTACATGATCAAACAACCCCACCAAAATAACCTGGCAGGCAGAGTACGCATCACATGTCATGCTCTTGTCATTCTGACAATTGGTACCATCTTCCGTAGTATCAAAACAACAAAAGTGATTCTCACATACTTTTACACATTGTTTCCTTCCCACCTTGGTTTTGACATTTGATTCCTCGCAATAGACATTTATGTACTTTTGTCGAATTTCTTGCCATCCCAAATTGTCTTCCTCAATGATTTCTTGAACAATATCTTCACCGGTAGCGTCACCGTAGCTAGATCCACCCTGAACCTTTTCCTTGACCGCCCCCCCAATGCCAACTGTTGGTGCTCCACTCACAAAGTCATCAAGGATCAATATCTCACAGCCTGCAAATATCCTACATAGTTTGCTCTCATCATTTCGACAATTATACCCCGAGTCCACATCTTCAATGTCAATGTCAAAACAGCAGAAATGATCATGACAAATCTGCTGACATTCCCACCGTCCAGCTTCCGTTGATAATTGCTCTGAATGACAATGATCATCTACCGTCTTGGCCATTTGGAATAAATCGTCTTGACTGTAGTGCCCATGTTCAGAGATTGTATCGACTGCTTCTTGCAATGATGTATCGTCACTTGGTGGAATTGGAACATAAGCTTCATGAACCTTACCATCACTCTTTTGAACAGTAAATCCGACGAGAGCACTTGCAGAAACTGCCAAGGCAATAGCAAACAACACAGTGATGCACCGTTTGATGGACCGCAGTCCAGGGCGGTAGTGTTGCCCATTATCCCTACGTAATCCATGATGACAATTTCCCTCGTCGTCAATGAATGGAGTTATGCTTGCGCGTCGATTAATAAGATTGCCCTGAATCGTCTCCAGCCCAATCCAACTGTCTCTTCGTTCTTGCTGTTGTTCTCCATTCTCTTCGTCTATATGGCGACCATTGGGCTGACTCAGTTGGCTATCATTGCTCCCCCGTCGATTGACTCTGGCATAATTCTCATGTTCCGTGACGGTTGTCGAATAGCTAAACCCACTCTTTGAACTTTCATTGCTTTCCCTTCGATTGTAATCTCCAGGAGCAGCAGTCCACATGGATTCACTCTCGATGGTAGAGCGACGATTTCTCTCGTTGAGTATCGAGCTGATAATTGGCGGATCCTTGATTGCGTGAGCATGGTCTTCGGCATGGCTATCATCACCTCCACTAGCTTTGCGAAGTATAGGCCTTTTGTGGTTTGGGTTATTGATAGTTTGTTCAATCTGTCCTTTCATCCGTGGATCCTCTTTAGTATCACTAGGAGGATTTTTTAACAAGTCAGCCAGCACAGATGCCTTCTCGGCCAAATTGTCTTTGAGACTTGTCAGACTTCCTCTAAGATTTTGATACCGTCTTGGGTTTGCATCGCTCCCTTCTTGATCCTCGTATTCTCCGAGCACACCAGTTTGATTGTTCGTTGTGGGCGTGACACCGGACTCTCCTGAGAAAGAAGTATTTTCCGATTTGGCATCCGCAACTGGATAATCGTCCCTGTTTCCACCCATGGCAGATCCGTAACCCTTCTGCTCCGCCTTACCATCAATTTCGCCCAATTTGTCATCGCTCGACGCCCGTTTGATAGTTTCCAAGCTCAAGATCTCTTCCCCTTTACTACGTCGACGCTGTCGGATCGACACTGGAGGGACAGCATCCTGTCTATGATCAGACTTGTCCATTTCATCTAACGCCAGTGCGCTCCACCGTCGCGGCAAATTCTCCCCCGTCACGACCGAGTCTGCGGCATTCGTTCTCACCGTCTTTGACCTTTCATCGAACCCTGCCTCAGTTTCAGCCTCGCTGTTGGAGGCGCTGCCGGAGCTGCCACCGCTTCTACTGCTGTCGCTGCTGTCAGTTTGATACAAATTCGTGCTCGTCTGATCTCCGTGCTGCCCTCCAATATGGCACAGCACTTCCAAGAACGCATTGGCCTCCTTTGTTTCTGCACTGTTGTCTTGTGGCATCTTATTGATCTGTTATGTTGTTGCGTTCATTATTTTTTGGGAGGAGTGTTTGTGTTTCTCAGGTGGCGGCGGCAGACGTAGGCATAAACGCATAGGGGGGAGCCAATGCCAATTTGGGGGGGTATCCAACCTTTATTCCACCCCTAAATTTGGGGGGGGTTCACGTAGGAACTAGTAGAAATGCATACCAGGGTTAGGGATATCCCTATGGAGCCTGTCGTACTCTATCACACTGACATCATACTGACGTCAGACGTGCCATTCTAGTGCCTTCACTGTAGGAATCAATATCGTACCTACTACCGATGCCGGCCTTTGAGGAGCTCAGGGGAGGAAAGTCAAATTTGGGGGGGGGGCGCGTCCCACCCCCCTATGCGTTTGCGCCTAACCACAGCACACAGCATGCACGCAGGATGATGCAGGTATGTACCTACGATATCGTAGGGGACAGGACATAATAATAATATTATCATCTACACTTATTAAGACTTATCATCGCAATCCGGTCTAACCGACCATGCCGCACCAAAATAATCAGTGCCGCAGCCCTATCAATCGAAGACCTCGCGTCCTCCTCGGAATCACCGGATCAGTCGCCGCCGTCAAAGGGCCGAAACTTGCCCTTCGTCTAGCGAACGAGTTAAAAGCGGATGTAAAAGTGATTCTAACTCGTACAGTGGAGCAATACTTTTGGAAGGAGGGGAGAGCCGTTTCAACGTATGATGAGGAGAGTTGGAGAGCATTTCTGGCGGCGACGACATTAACGACTTCGTCATCAGCGGATGCAGATGGAGAAGATGGTGATTGGAGGGCATCCGGCGGTAGTATTTCTATCCATTGTAAGTTGTTGTGTAGCTCTTGGAATTATTCGTATTATTAACGTTCTTCCTTATCAATCCTTCTATAATGTGATGCATCAATTGCGAAAATTCAGATGCAGAAGAGGAATGGGCCAATTACAAAAGCCTCCAAGATACCGTTCTTCATATAGACCTCCGCAACTGGGCAGATATTTGTCTAATTGCACCTCTTACAGCACATACACTTGCAAAAATTGCCAATGGATTATGTGATGATTTGTTGACTTGCTGCATGCGCGCTTGGGATTTTGGGCAACGTCAATCTTTGAATGGCGATACAAATAACCTTATTAGGACAAGTAGTAAGCCAGTGATTTTGGCTCCAGCAATGAATACAGCAATGTGGGATCATCCACTGACAAAATCGCAATTGGAGACTATTCAGAAATTCACTGGAGCGAAGAAGATGGCTGCAGATGGCAGAGAAGAGAATGGTGTCATTATTGTTGAACCGGCAGTTAAGACTTTGGCCTGTGGAGAGGTAGGGGCCGGCGCTTTGGCAGAATTAGATGATATCATTTCTGCGACGAAGAGGTGTTTGATCCAATGGGACACCGATGGATGTCCTAGAGATGGAATTGCTGATGTAAGTTATCACTGAATTGCATTGGTAAGATATTCATCTTCTTGATCGACATCTTACATTTTGAATGGCAACCTTGATGAACCATAACATCGACAATAAAGGACAAAGAAAGCAGCTCACCAAAAAAGGGATGGGGAGTTCGGCGACTCGGCTCCTCCCTCAAGGGAATAGAAGGAAAGATGCGTGAACGACAACAACTTTTTCGCGAGCAGCAATTAAAGGCATTGCGGGAGCAAGAAGAGCTAGAGGCAGAACGACTGAAAAATCAAGCTCCAGGGTTGGGGGATGTTTTGATTTCGAAGATTCAGAAGAATGGGAGTGGTAAGCAGACTGCGGCGATGACATATGCTGCTTTGGAGAGTTTAGATCAGAGCAATGACGGGAGCGCCAGAGAGAGTGTTGAAGAGAGTGTGGAAGAAGAGGTGGAAGAGCCTACACAACCAACCGACGTTGCCAACTCAGAAGACAATACCAATGACAATGAAGCAATCACAGCAAACGAAGACCCATCGCTCGATATCCCCACTCCTGACTTGCATGAATTACAACGCCGCGAAAGCATGCAGGCGCTCCTCTTGGAAAGTATGGAAGAGCTAGAGGCGGAAGTGTTTTCAGGCGTGATCAAACAAGAGACAAAAGAATCAACCCTTTCCGCGTTCAAAGAGGAAAACAATAAAGTGGAAGGGAAGCACAATGGCAACAAACAGTTTTCTGTAGAAGATGCTGAACAGTCCAAAGAGGATGAGGGACCAACAACTGATTCGCCACATAACCCCAATACAGACTCTCCTGACGGAAATAATGCTGATGCCTCCTCTGACGAAGACATTTCATCAAGGAAAGAATCAATGAAAAGGGCTCTTCTTCTACATGCCAAGCAGAAGTTCAATGAAATGAAATCATCCCACGAACAGCAATCCACTGCAGCAGGACTAAACTCCTCATCATCATCCGAACTAGCAGCACCCATTAGCCCCACTCCCAACCTCATCATTGAAGCCTTCCTCCCCCGTCTCAATCTAGATTCCAACTCCCTACTTGTTGATTTAGGGTGTGGTGATGGCCGCTGGTTAATCGCCGCCAATAAGCATACCAAATGCCAATGTTTAGGTATTGATGTAGATGAGGACCGTCTCAAATTAGCACATGAACACATAGTGAAGAATGAACTTGAGGAACGCGTAAAGGTTCGTCAACAGGATGTGTTTGAGTTTGTAAAGGATTGTGATGAAATGTATGAGGCAGATGTTGTTGTAGTGTATTTGTTTCGAGAGGCCATGATGGAAATAGGAACATTGTTACATCAACGCCTTGTGTTTAAAGATGAAGATGAAAAGAAGGATGCGTCACAAAAGAGAGTGCAGATACTGAGTGTAGGATTTGCTTTGAGTGGTTGGACTTCGGTGTATGAAGAGAAAATTAATGGTATTCGGGTGTATCTGTACTCGACGATGGAATAATCATCTCTAATAAATCTACAGTAGATGTGCTTTGAATCAATACTACGATATTTGCTTATAAATACTATTTGCTTCACTGTTGTATTATTTCTGTCAACTTGGGAATTGTGAAAGAAAACAGTCAACTCAAAAGAAGGTACGATATCACACATCACACCATACCCCAAATGCAATACCCATTAATTGAAACAGTCCAGTACAGTTTGTGTGAAAGGTATAGAATGAAAAATTCGTGGACCCGATCAAAGTGTTTCACACCATGGATGAATGATCCCTCTAGAAAATCCACAGTAGGTTTGAGTGAGCTGTTCTTCTCATGAATCAGTTCCTAATATTTGCTTCACTATGATTGTACCATTATTTTAACGTGGGAATTGTGAATGAAAACGATCAACCTTGAAAGAAAGGCACCATACCAAGTAGTATGCAGCACCCATTTTTCGAAAGAGTCCAGTGTGTCTATAAAAATGTATAAAGAAGGAAAGATCCATGAATAGATCAATCACATGGTCAAAGGGTGTTTCGTCCCCCATACTTCCTCCATTTCAGTGTGATTGCCCCAGTCCCAAACTGATTAATTGACTTTCCCCCATTCTGTTTTATTTCTTTCATGTCACATTTACTCTGCATACTGGTAGTGTTCCTCATCGATTGTCGAATAAATGTGCCCCTCGTTCGAAATGACGTTAATCGCATTCTTAATGTCACTGGTGGAGAATCCTTGTGAGGATACCTGTGCGGTAATTTGGTCCACGTGAACACCGGAATCGGATTGTCCTATACCATTGTCACCAATGAAAGAATGTCAGTTTCGATTGATAGTGATTGTAACAATAGAAGACAAACAAATTGTACGTCCATACACTCACCACCCATGGTTTTAATACACTGAATCACCGCATCATTCAACGAACTCCCACCACCCAACCCTCCCCCATGCCCCTGCGCACTCACCCCCATCCCCCCCCCCTGCGGCGGTCCAGACGCCATACTCCCAATCCCAATACCCCCTCCTCCCAACATGCCCCCACCACCCATGGCAGGCTGACTCGCCGCCTTGAGACTCTTCTCGTACGAATGCGCCACCTCCAACATGTGATAGGTCAACTCATTCCCCGAACTTACTGGACGAACATCATTCGCGACAATTTGGCGTGTGCCATCAAATTCCCTCACCTGCCCCACAATCCGAATGTAAATATGATCCTGACCAGCCTGCCCTCTCATCTGCGTCATGGCACTGCATTCATCACCATCATTCACCCACACCTTCACCTGCATACACCCCGTGCCATCCTCCACATCAATGAAAACGTTGGTGGATCGTTCTTCGTGGGAGCGTACGGCTGCGACGATTTTGACCATGTGGAGTGGACGGCCGTCGCGGAGGGAGAGGTCGCCGCCGCCGGAGGGATCGCCTAGGGCATCGGCGATCATTTTGATGGTNGGACGGCCGTCGCGGAGGGAGAGGTCGCCGCCGCCGGAGGGGTCGCCTAGGGCATCGGCGATCATTTTGATGGTGCATGGTATTAGGGTTTGTTCGTCGTAGTTTCGTTTGGGTTTGGTTTCGGAGCTGGGGGTGCCTCCGCTGTTGTCGAATCCGCCTTTGGTTTTGTGTGGAATTGATGCAAAGGAGGAGAGTGAGTGAGAGAGAGTTTTGGTAATGAATGTATACAAGACAAGTAAGCATATGGCACGTCATAGAAGCGAATCGCCCGATGATTGAGATCTACACTCACCACCAAAGCCACTCATTGTATTATTTGATATTGTCTTTGATTGATAGGGCAGTAGCCTCTTTATTGTTTTGGTTGTGAGGAAAGATTATATTATTATGTGCAACTTGGAAACCAATGACAATGACAAAAAGGAAATGAATGGCACATCCTCCGTCGGCGCGCCAAAGATCACAAAGAAAAATGGCGGGAAATCAGACCACCCAGCGATTCTATGTCGGAATTAGTATTTCAAGAAGCCCATGACACGTCACGATAGCGAGAGGGAGCGAGCGAGGAGCGAGGAGAAATCCAAACAAACCTCAAACCTCCGTCGGTCGCGTCCATCATTATTTGTGTGACTCGTTCTAATTTATTATTTCGACATCACATGACGATGGCTCATCTTTGGCGTGCCGCCATCACAGCACTCCTAATAAATGCACTCACCACCATCAACGCACTCCCCACCGTACCATCCCTCAACAACAATGAGCACATCAAAATGCCATCCCTCATCAACAAAATGATCCTAGCCCCACTCACCCGAGGAGGAAACCTACCATTCCGTCGCCTCTGTGCCGATTTTGGAATGACCACCTCCGTATCAGAAATGATATATGCTCGATCGCTACTAAAGGGTTCTCCCGTGGAACGTGCACGAATGAAGCGATCCACTCAGGAAGAAACGTTTGGTATCCAATTTGCGACAAATCAAGTGAGTGAAGGATTGGATGCCATTGGTCAAGCTTCGGCTTTAGGTGCTGATTTTTGTGATTTGAATTGTGGATGTCCCATTTATGATGTGACAAGGAGAGGGTTGGGTTCGTCGTTATTACGATCTCCAAAGAAATTAAACAAGCTTGTCAAGGGTTTGGTGGATGGTTCGGATGTACCAATAACAGTGAAAATACGCCTGGGATGCGAGGCGGATAGTATTAATTGTTTGGAGAATGTCAAGGCGATCCGAGAAGCGGGTGCTACGGCTATTACAATACATGGTAGGACAGCGCAACAGGGTTATAACAATAATGCCGATTGGGAACTGATCCGTCAGGCTGTAGTAGAGAGTGAACAAGAAGGGTATGGCCATGTTTCTATTATTGGTAATGGAGACATTTTGACACATTACGAGGCAAGAAGGAGGATGGAAGAGACTGGAGTTCATTCCGTAATGGTTGGAAGGGGTGCATTGACAAAGCCTTGGATATTCAAGGAGTTTAATGACAATGCAACGTGGTCTCCGGATGCAAAGGAAAGGGTGCAGATATATCGCACACTTGCGAATTACATGAAGGACCATTTTGGTGACGATGAACTGGGAAGAAAAAAGAGCTGGAGTTTTTTGCCTTGGCATTTTGAATTTCTTTCGAGGTATACTCCATATCCGGAAGAGGAGTTTGGACAGCAGTCTATTGAGAAACCGTTGATACAGAAACGTGTGGTCCTTCCTGAACATATGGATCCGTTGGATGCATTGCTGAGCAATCGATGTAGTGATACCCATGATGTCATTGCTTCTATATTGTGGGAATCTGAATCTGATATATCTGCCTTCCACAAATTAAGTGAATTTGCCGAAAGCCATGAATTCGAGGAGATAATAAGAACGGGTGGTGTTTCCTCAGAAGAAGAAGACAAGGTACTAGCCAACAACCTACCACAGAAGGGAAAGCGACGGGGAGGTCTTCGAAGACCTGGACCAAAGAGAACAGAAGAGGAAATAGCTCAGATAAGAGCCGATAGAGCAATGAAAAAGGACAGAATTCTTGCTGATGGTGGTGTGTGGCCCCCTTAAAAGCCCCATGTATGCACAACCTTTAATCTAGTAAAATACAATACGCAAGACAAGTATCAATGATTACTGAACAATGAATTGCACCATCTATTCATCGAAAAAACACGAACCCATAGATTTTATAATATTCATCATCATGCTTAGATTAACCATAACTACTTAGATATCTACATCGGACTTCATGCAGCAGTAACAGAATCTAAACTTGATCAAGGCAGACACCTATCTTGTCATGTAAGCAACACAATGTAACAGCAACACAACGGGGCTTTTCATCTAATAAGGCAACTCAGTTTGCCCGACTAGCCCGCCCACAATATGTGACCTCCCTTGGTTGGGGTGGTATAGGGACACCTCACACTTCTCCCTGCTTCTCCCTCCCATGTTGAACGTGCCCGTGTCTACACCTAAAACTCAAGTCAAGCCGCCGTGCGTTTTCTCGTCAGCTTGAACTTTTTTAAAGTTGGTACGGGTTAGCCATCCCTAACTATTTCTAACTTTCATGTTGTCTAGACTTTGATGTGATGCTTTTTCATGCGTCACACTCAGTGACCATGCTAGCTACCTCCACAACACACTTCTACAACACCTCAATTGCCCACTACCACTACCCACTACCTCCCCAAGAACTAAGCCGCCGCGTCTCCTATTGCCAACTGTGTCACCAAACTCACACAGTGGTCACATACCACTCCCAATAGACCAAGCAACATTGCAACGCTGCTGATCGTGTCAGCCGGCCTTCCGTCTCTCACCGTTATTGTCGTCGTCGCTGCCATTGTCTCTCACTGTAATTTCCGTCATCGGCATCGCCATCGTTGTTGTTGTCTCCGTGTCCGTGCACACGCGATGAGATCTGAACAACAAGAACTCACCACAATGCTGTCATTGCCGCAACGCTGTCGTCGCCGCAACCCTGGCATTGCCATAATGCCGTCATTGCTGCACCAGCATTGTCTCACCACTGCCATCGCCGCAACTCCACAAACCATGGGGAAAGCATCGTCAAAAAAAAAAATCATTTATATGCATAAGCATAAGGC
>JAZGVS010000453.1:0-14649 GCA_037356235.1 Bacterosira constricta
ATGTAGCCCCTTAAAGAAAAGCATGCTCATCCAGTTCCCCCCAACCCAACTCTTGAATGCCCCTATCACACAGGGTTTGATCAATGGGATGTGTTATGGGCAAAAACTTAAGGAAAAAGATTCATTATTGACTGAGCCTGCTCTTCCTTAATTAAGGTTAGGAGTACTTCATAGCAAACAGTACCATAGTAAACAAACAAAGACGCAGAAAGAATAGGCGGGAATTTAATCAACTCTCTCATCACTCACATCAGGGGTAAAATATCATATGGTAGATACATAGGTATGTAGTATTGAAGTAATTTTAAGTAACCCCCGGCCCTTACCCCATACAGAGCCTACCGGGGTCAGTCACTACATACCTACGATGACAAAAATATTATGATACAGACCCGCCCTGTCGAGGTGGGTGGGGGGTGGGGGTCACCCTCGGGCGAAAAAGTTCCAAAAGCTGCCAAAAGGGCCTTTTATGTATGAAAGATTGAGAGCTGAATGAGGGGGGACGACAAAAGGGCCTACAAACTGTGGAAGAGTCGGCATCCGTGAGGTTAAACTTAGAGTTAATCACTCAATTTTAGGGGATCTACGTAGGAATTTTTATAAATGCATCCCAGGGTTAGGGATATCCCTCTGACCTCTGAAGAGCCTGTGTCACCTGCCAGGCTAGTCCCTCCACCGTAGGAATCAGTACTTTGCCTGACCTGTGGTCTCGAGAAGCTCGATCTTGAATTTTGGGATTCGAATTTGTTCGAATCATAAATAATCTTCTCCTTTGCTGTCTCACCGAAATTGTCATCTATTAGAATATCTCTACTCAATTAGTTCTAAAGGCTAACCTGTTCATACTATACATAGTCTTTATGTATTGTATTAGTTTCTCTATCTATCGATCAAATAATCAAAGCCTGCTGAGATGCGATGCGATGAGATCACAAAAGAAGACGCGCGACCAAACACTCTCTATCAATCAAATCAAGCCTGCTGAGGAGATGCGATGAGATATCTAACAAAAGAAGACGCGCTCACGCCTTGGAATGCTTTCACGGGCACAATTAATCGTGCATGTACCGCAGCAAAAACTTTGTCGTTTCGCGTGTTTGCACGATACATAAGAAGATATTGTACCCTTTCTATCGCACCACACCGGTGGCGGGATAATTCGGATTTTGCCACAGATTTTCTGAGATTTTGCTAATATTAGATCATTTTTATTAGCGACGATAGATCTGCGATATGATACATGCTGTCCCTGATACATGGAACATTGGTACATACGCATCTCATACATAGCACGAACCCAGGGGTTAATAAACACGAACCGTCGTAAATGCCAGTGAAAAAGTAGATACCTAGAGAGAGAAGCCTAGAGAGAGATACCTAGTACGATGAATATTGTACCTACGTACAGGGGAGTACCGGCGATGTTGCAAGTTGCAATTTGCGCGCTCTGCGTTCGTTGCAAGTTGGAAGTAGAGCAAATATCCTCCCAATCTCATTTTTTATCAAGGTCCTCATAATTTGCATCTTTTCAGAAGTACCACCAGCATAGATAACTACAGACAACCACGATGGCAGCGGAATATTGCCTCATGTCGGCTGACAACAGTATCGGCACCTATATCTTCGATGATGATGTTACCACTCTCGGTGGTATCTCTTTTGATCTTGATGAACAACGAGAAGTAGTGCCTAACGAGCAAAATTGCCATGCATCATCATTGTGTAAGTCCTCGTCCTCCTCGTGCTGCTCATTGTGCCGTCTGCCTGCGGTTTCAGACGCCGATGAGGGCGATTCCAACATTTATGGTTCTATCAATGATGATGCTTTTCAATCAAGGCCAAGAGTAGGTACCCAGACGAGGAATCATTTGGTATCCCTTCCAAAAGGGTTCTTTCACCAGGGTATAGCTCCAAGAAGTGTATGTTGCAAAGGCACAATGCCACCAAACAACTGCGGGCAGTGTGGAGATATGTTTCAGCAGTTTCAGTTGCCGAAGTCCATCTTTATACCTCGAAGTTGCATTGATCCAAGTGTAGCCAAGTTGGACCCAAAAGCTAAGTCCATCCAAGTCTACGACTGCCTATCGACAAGCCTCATTCCCGATGATGCATTGTGTCACATTGTCAAGTATTTGGATGTAGCCTCGCTCATTCGATTGCGTGAATGCAACAAGAAGCTGTGCGAATCTGCATCCAAGGATAGTGCATGGTCCGACCATTGTACATCCCTCTGGTCAAGGAAAGCAAATGTGTGTTCAACAGCACGAGAATTTCTGGCTATGTCAAACAAAATCGATAGTCAAGAACCTTCCAAACCAAAATATGCAGCAATGGAAGCGTATAAAATCTCTGTTACTGATGCTGCGAAACGGAAAGTGATCAACTTTGAAGAAATTTGCTTCGATGCATCTCCAGGTGAAGAAGGCATTATCTGGTCTTTCCGCTTCAAAGAAAGTGCTGGTCGCGATTGGACATCCTGGGATCCTTGGTGGAACCGACAGGATGCCCGCAAGCTAGTATTTCTCCGTGATGGCACGATTAAGCAAGTTTTCCCAAAAGGTCTTGAAAGTAGCTCAAAGACTCATAATGGTACTCGTCTCTATGATGTCTTCTCTGAAAGGACAGTTCAAAGAGACGGTGCCGAAATACCTGCTCCTAAAATTGAAATGAAGTGGCGGTTTGTAAATCGCCCACTGGACCTTCCTGCGAGTCCAGAAGGAGGCTATGTTCGTATTACTGTTGGAGGCAGGGACGTGCCGACGTATGTTGTGCGCCGATCGCCCAATGGAAACTGGGGCTTCATCATGGAAAGTTGTTGGGGTGTGTACGCCTCATTTGAGTTAGCTCCTCAAGTTCAGACTATGTCAGTTATAGGACGAAGTCGAAGACGCCTACAAAGGACTAGGAATGGAAGTCAACGGGTAATCGTTGAAGATAGTGATAGCGGAGACGATAGTGAACTAGAACGTGAACACATGAGAAATGTGCGTAGGCGCATTGACTTATTTGTTGAGGAGTCAGCCATGACTCAAGATGGGCACTCACAATGGAGAGAAGCACTATTGTATAACAACGGCGGCGTGACATTGCCTGAAGGTAATGACGATGCGTCAGATGAGTTTGATAATACCTGGCAAAACGCCATGAGGATGAGATAAGCTTGATGCTTGAAGAAAATCATTGCACATGCTTGGGATTAATTTTTCAATTTTAACAAAGACTCTATTGCGAGGAAAGCAGCCCTGTTTCAAGCTTACTATCTATTTAAGCTTGCTCTTAGCTAAAGCTTTGCGCTTTATTAGATTTTGCATCCTTTGCTTTCTCATTTGTTATGCCCGCCCTAGTTTCACCCGTGTTACCGTTAATGCCTCTTCAACAGCTTTGACATCGAAACTTATCCACCCAAGATTCTTCAGCTTTTGGTATCTTCGCTCNAAAGTTGGCCATTGATGCAGCTTGATGCAAGCAATTTAACTAGTGAAAGACGCTGCTGACGTGACAAAATCTGACTGATTTTAAAAACTTGAAACAGGAGTCAGCGTCTTTCACTATTAAATTACTTGCATCAAGCTGCATCAATGGCCAACTTTGGCCTATCCGCGACAAATGGAGACGCCGGCAATCAATTCGCGACGCGAGTATGTTCATGGCTTTTGGTCGAAGATGATGAGTGTGACTTCGCTGCTCACAAACTCAAAACAACTATCGTCAAGAACAGTGCAAGTTGAACGCAAAGATGACAAAGAAGAGAGAGTACCCGATGAAACTTACGAGAGTGTATTGACAGAACCGTGATTTTTTGGGTCCGTTGACCCAGGTTCAAATCCCATTCAGGGCACTTTCTTTGCATTTTTGTTCCATTATTCAGCTATTGCTTTACGATTTGGAGTGTCATTGCCTTGCATTTTTTTTCACATTTAGCCCCAACTATATGTATTGCAAAACGGCTAAAACCGGCACGAAGGTTATACATTATCTCGCTGCATATGCCTATTAACCTGTTCATTAACCCTACCCAAAAAGCGAATACAGCAGTGATAGCTACAGTGGCGACACATCCACACGCTACAGAGTACTACTTGGTGTTACTACCACCCATACATATCATCCATACATGTGTCGAGTGATTGCCAATCACATTTGTTCCACGCCAGCACCAGTTTTCCAGTCTACACCATGTTCTTTTCACCAATCAGTAACTTCTGAATGTGAAAAATAGTGCATAGACTACATATATCTGGGTCTAGCTTGAAATGTAATACAGATATTGCTCATTTCTATGCACCATTCCGCTCTCCACTTGCTTAGCTTTCTTTGGCTCATCAATATTATTGCTTGAGAATGGGTTCTTCTTTTGGTGTACATCCGTCCCTTTTGGGCGTACTAGTGTACAGAGCCCTTTTTTGCCAACGTGCATACTCACAAGGGATAACAGTGTGACACAAAATTTGGTATGTTTAGATTAATTAGGATCATTACAAAAGATCATATTGAGGGTGCTGAATGCAGCTGTGTCACCAAAATAAGATCAAACGAAGCTCCAGTAGATGCAGTCATGAATTCAAAGTCATTTCAGTTTAGTACTGAGGATAGTACTTAGACAACAATGAGATAGGTGAATAAACCCTGAAGAACTAAATTACAAATTATCTCAACTGGTAATTGCACCGCTGCATGTAACCAAGGTTGTGAGTTCAATCCCCTGATTGTACTATTTTGCCTTTTCCCCATATTTTTAAACTATGAAAAAACTGTACTTACCATAATGCAGTGTTGAAAACTACTACTATTCCGCCGTATGGATTTGAATCGAACGCACCAGTATAGCCAAATACGCGGAATTTTCTGACATTCGCTTGCTTCTAACTCAATCCCGGTAAACGAGAAGTCTACATTCTAGGACTGAATTGAATGGGACTGAAATGGGATATGACAGCTGACAGCTGATGTCTAATTATTGTAGGTACATAATATGGTAAGCAGCTAGTGGTTGATCGTTGCCACCCGTTCCTAGTTTAACTCGGTACTTTCTGGTATGTCTGGCTTGTAGGATTCTACACCCCGTTGCCCGCCTTGTTGCCACTTTTTTATTATCGTTTTGATGTATATACTCCCTTGTTATACGTATCGTACGACATAATGCTAGATAGGTTACATTTACATTAGTAAAAGATATTATAGAGTAATATATCAAGCGGAGTAGGTCATTTGTCTACAATTACTGTTTACAGTGGTATTAGGCAGAGGTTGTACCAAAATCCATCGGCATTGCATAACAGATGTTCCTCCAAGCAAGTTACGTCATGCCCTCGTGCAACTTTGCATATAGGCATCCCACAATCTCTGCAGTGCCACTGAGTACACTCCACTTTCTTCGAGTACTTGCGGCAAATAAAACAGCTCTGATTCCGTGGCTTTCCCGACTCGTAGTTCATATTGCCATCTTCATCTTTGATACGGGCGAGGTGGGTGTTGCCATCGTTCCTCTGACTCGGCTGAGGGGTTCTTCGGAATTTGAACTTGCCAGAACGAAGAGGCTTTGCCACAAGATTGGCCATCTTCTTGATACCAAAGTCATCGTCCCCGTCATCTAAAAACAAGGCCACACTGCTCACTCCGCTGCGCATGTTTCTGTCCCACCGTTGTAGGTCAACAAGAGACATGCCCACTAAAGTGGTGAGGATACGGAACCAGCAATCCTTCGTCAGCCAGTGCTTCTCAAGTGCAAGGACATTTTGCCTTGCCTTGTTGTGCTCGTCAATGAGTGGCAAGAATTCATAAAGAAAATGAGCAATTGTTGGGCGTGGCAACTGCTTCTCGGTGACATTGCCAAAATCGTCTTCAAACCTAGAAGTGTACATTTTTTCATGTGGGATGGTGACACCACAGGACGAGACGATGTATGCTACACCTCTGTTGGACCAAGTGTATGCCATGATAAACCTATGTAAAGATCAATACATTGTGAGATATAAAAAGATGGAAGAAATGAAATACTTACAGGGGTACGCCTATGTAAAGATCGATACATTGTGAGATACAAAAAGATGATTAGAGGAAGAAATGAAATACTTACAGGGGTACGCCACCAATCGTAGCCTGCATGACAGCCCAGTGCCTAGCTGTTTGGGTTGGGTAACGAGCACGGAGGATTGCCAGCAGAACTCTCTTTGGGAAGTAGTACGTATTCTGCTTAATAATTAAGGTGGAGAAGATGTCCAGCTTTGCCTTTAACTCAACACATGTGTTGATGGATCCAAACCAAGCATCTCCGCCGACCCAACCTCCCTTCTCAACCTTGGCATGATCCGCCTGCCGGAGTACTTCAGCTGTGTGATACTGAATGTTTTCACCTTTAGGAAGATTCGATTTTGTAGGTGGAGTCGAATACTTCTTGTGCCACTGTTGAGTTGGACCTTGGACGATGTCGTGATGGACGAATATTCCAGTGACGCACTCAACACCATCTCTTAACATTGTTCCAAGATCAACTGGCTTTCTCGGCTTGTGTGTGATGTTGGGTAGACCTCCTCTCTTGGATGTTTTAGGACGCCAGCCACTCATAGCTTCATCAAGCATTAGATAAAGGACTCAAAGAAGATCGGTCCGCTTCTTGTTGTATTCTGTTGCAAAAGGTTGGATGAAGTCCTATGACATATCTCGTGGTGGCAGATCCCAATACTTCTCGTCACACCATAGTGCAGGAAAGGCATGGACGAAGGCCTTGAAGTAATTCATTGGAATATACTGTCCAAAGTTGGCGTGATCCCTGAAGCCACCCGATGGACCTCGCTTCCAAAGGTTTTCCACTCCCTTGTCAACCTCCAGTGTAGCTACAATCATAAGCGTAATGCAAATCTTGAGCTGTGTGTAGTAAGAGTTATCAATGGAAAAGTGTGAGTTATGTTAGATATCGATAAGAAAGACATACTTCTCCAACAACTACCGTACCCGCTCATCTGGGTCATCAGCATCCGGTTGGTGGAATTTGATGTGCCATCATTTATAACCGTCCTACGTATTGTGCAATTCTCCCGAGCCAAGTACTTATCCATCACCTTTGCTTTCCCTTCTAGATCTGGCAGAAAATGATCAAACCAAATCTGATTGTAGTCCATCTTGGATGTGTCCGGGTTCCATCGGATGTCTTTTTTGATTGGGTTATGATTCTCGCCACCCATTAGATCTTCTGTAATGTTCTCATGGTCACCAAGTATTTTCCAATGGATTTCCCGCCCTTCATTGGCGCCATATTTGTGCGTGAAGGTTGTTGCAGATTTTTGAGACACCATGGAAAGATTCAAGAATTCCTGCTCAGACACATCGGGGTAGTTGATTGTCTTCTTACTTGTTGCACTATCTTTGATGGTGGCACACTCCTCTACTATGTCGTCATCTCTTTGGCGTTTTGGATCGAATGCTGGCTCCTCTGCATTTTTCTCAATGACAACCATTACCTTCCGGGAAAGATCATACTCATTGTAGCCAGCTGGGAGGAGATCAAACTTCACTTTCCACTGGTTCGTCCCAACAGACTTCAATGTTGTTCCATAGAACCTGAACTTATCATTGGGATTAGAACTGATTAGATTGTAACCAGGCGCATCAGGCTGCAGAGAATATTTAAGAGTGCCACGATTGACAAAGACACGCTTGAGTTTGCCAATTCTTGGCTCGGATGGTGCCTTCGGCTTCGACGATGCTTTCTTATTGCCCCTCCCCTTACGTGCAGTCGTGACAGCCTTGGCGCGACCTCGTTCTTCTGGGCCTGAGATTCCCACCTTCATTTTGGGAGCAAAGTACTGGGCAAGTTCATCTCCCTCAGCGTCATCATCTCCCTCGACACTTTCACCTGATGCCTCTATTGCAGAGTTTGCGATTGAAGAAGAATTCTCCGGATTGGCGAGCATTCTAGCAGAGGTTGTCGCATCACTACTGCCAGATACTGCGATGGATTCAAGTGGGAGAGGAGTATCGAGGACGGAAAGGGGAGTTGATACCGATGTAGGATTCTGCAGTACCGTCGGTGGATTTGACAATAGATCGGGCGCCTGAATTGCTCGTGCAACCGGCGCTGGCGTAGGCGAAGGGATTGCGTCACCACCATCAGGTACTGCGATGGCTTCGAGTGGGAGAGGAGTATCGAGGACGGAAAGGGGAGGTGGTCCCAATGCAGGATTCTTCAGTACCGTCGGACGCGGATTTGACGATAAACCGGGCGCCTGAATCGCTCGTTCAACCGGCGCTGGCGTAGGCGGAGGGATTGCATCACCACCATCAGGTACTGCGATGGCTGGAGGTGGCACAGAAGGATTAGGAGTGACATCGATGCCGGTCGGCATGGCTTTGTTATTGAACGTGAATGAAAACAATGAGTGGCAATGGGGAAGAGTGTTGCTGAGCATGATTGTTGCTATCGTATTCATCATCCATCATCGATAGTTCCTACGTAGAACCCAGTACGAAATTATGCTCTGTAGACGTAGAGAAACCACGTCAATGGGGCAGCATAGTGCCTCTTTATGAGACCCTTCTGGTCGGGCCCCGGCTTATACCCCGATGCTTTACATCGCTTCACCTAGTGTTCGATGAAGGTGCGTCATCGCATGGGGGTGTTACTGCATAGGAATAGATATGGGAGGTGATTGAAAAGGGTATTAAAATACCTAGTTGCCCACCTCGTTGCAAGGGTCTATAACGGGTTACAACGATCGACCACTAGATAGAAAAAACTAGGTAGGTAGAAGTGGTAGAATTAGGTACCTAGAAGTAGTAGACGAGGTGTTCCGGCGGCGCGTGCGCATGTCCTTAGAATCATGTCCTTATTTCAGTGTAGAGCTCTGTAAAAACTCATATAAAATATCTGTTCACTTGGAAATTCCATAAATTTTGCCTATTACTTCTAATTTTTATTGATTATATGCATTTTTGATTAGCGCTTCCTATTCCGATGACGCGCCCGGCACCTCGATACCCGCCACGCCACGCCACGCCTTACATCATCGCTCGCTCGCATTATTGCTTCTGTTTCCTGTCTGTTTCTCCTGCTGCATCATAAATTTTGATGCGACGATGGGGAAGCAACGCCTTATCACATACCAGCGCCAGGGCTGTGACGATACCTCTGCTCCGGTTTGTGGTAGCAACTGTTGCTCCCCTCCCGAAATCAACACGGTTGAAGTCGCGAACAAAACAGACAACTTCCAACATGAGCTGGAGCCAGAAATCAAGGAGCTCGTTGTCATCGGTGCCGGACCTCATGCCTTGGCATTGTTACTTCGGCTATTGGAACCTGATGCTGATCTTCTCTCTGACAAAGAGCGGCACATACAGGCTGAGTACAGAGATCGTATGAGGCCAGATCGCGATGTAAATCAGCATATAAGAAAGCTTTTGCGTGGTCCACGAGGTGAGTCTCCATAATAGTCACTACACGAATCCTGAATAAATTGTGGATACTTCTCTCATCTGCTGAATATTTAATTGTATATCAAGCTACCCTGCGATCTCCTAGCAAAAAGGCACAGAAGAAGAAGAATGCGTGTGCCAGCTCCAAAGTCGGCATGGCTCTTGCTCCGCCACCTCTATCACTGGAAGATGTTGTTAAGTCTGTTCTTGTTGTTGATAAATGTGGTGGATGGATGTCGTGTTGGAAAGAAAACTTCAAGTCCATCGGTATACCCAAATTACGATCTCTAATGTCGGCACACTTGGACCCATTTGATCATCGCTCGTTGGAATTCTACGCCGAGTCTAATAGACGAGGATCTGAACTTTTGACTCTCCAGTGCCTCACACAACGGGATAAGGACTTCAAAGGCCCGTATCAGGTCCCTTCCACTGCCTTGTTTGATAGTTTCCACGAATTACTCCCTAGGGCATATGGCATCGAGAATATTGTTCGCATGGGCGCAATTCTGTCTATTACCCCCACTGCAGGGGATGATATCGGGCCTATCTTTGAACTCAAACTAGAGTCTGGTAAGGAGACTGTAAAGGCAAGAAGAGTCGTATGTGCCATGGGCCCTATGTTTCGGGCTAATAATACGTTCTGGGAAGAAACCCTTGACAAGAAATTCACATCTGAACGAGTGTTGCATCCACATCAAATAGTCCCCTTCATCAAAAGGGCTCAGAGTGGCGAATTTCCTAGTATTGGCAACAATTCAGTTGGAAGAGTATTGATCGTTGGCGGGGTGAGAATGGATATTGATC
The DNA here is from genome assembly GCA_037356235.1 of Bacterosira constricta. Classification (NCBI taxonomy): domain Eukaryota; phylum Bacillariophyta; class Thalassiosirophyceae; order Thalassiosirales; family Thalassiosiraceae; genus Bacterosira; species Bacterosira constricta. Next base: position 10,216 of record JAZGVS010000453.1, read on the forward strand.
AATTTTGCTATGACAATAATTGACGAATTTTTGACTTACCCATTCTTTATTTCTGTCAAGGGCATTACGTCTGCACAGCTGGCGCTATCTGCCATGAAAGCTGATTGGTGCAACGGAGTGACTCTCATTCAGCGTACACCTATGGTAGCTCGTCACTTTGATATCGACAATAAATGGATGGGCGGGAGGCGAGGAAAACTGCTTGGTATGATATCACTTCTCTTCTAATGTCTTGGATCAGAATGCATTTGTTTTTGTGTCATGCTTTCTAACAATATTTTTGTTAACTCTACTCATATCTGTCATCGTAGACGATTTTTGGTATGATTTCTCTAGTCATTTCTCATCTAATGTCTTGTATCAGAATGCATATGTTTTTGGTTCTAACAGTATTTTTGTTGACTCTACTCATATCCATCATCTTAGGTCATTGGATGTGCGTGGTCGTGCCCAACAGCTCAAAGAGATTCGTGGTGGAGGAACAATTCCACCTGAGATCATACAAGAGTTGATTTGCTGTAGGAAACTTAAAGTCATAGAAGGAGTGGAAATATCACAAGTTGACCGGGTAGGCGACCGTTTGCACGTCTCTCTTGATGATGATTCCGAAAGCGAAGCCTATGATATGATTTGGTATGCTACAGGTGCTGCCAACCACATCGACCATTATTCTTCACTGTCTCGTCTACGTGAGATACTCCCAATAAGTGTCATGAATGGATTGCCAGTATTGGATAAAGCCTTGTCCTGGCGAGCCCCATTAGAAGAGGAAGACGCTGAACCCACCTGGAAGAAGATAGCCCGTGCAAGGTGCTGGTGTATGGGAGCACTGTCGGCTTTAGAGCTAGGACCAGACGCGCTAAACTTAGTTGGGGCTCGACACGGCGCTGTTAAAGTAGCGGAGGCAATCAGACGTGACTTTGACAGTCAGAAAAAGAAGGCTGCTGTGCTCCAGGATGACGAAGATTGTGACTGTTGTTGAGCTGATAGATCTTCTAGACAGCCCTTGTAGAAACAACCAGTTTGCTCTTAGTTTTAGCATCAAATGTCAAATATAAGTATCACAAAGTAAATAGACATTTTCAATTCCTTATTCGTGCGTGTGCCTCCTTTTTTGAGTTTGGCTCTTTCTGCCTTCACCCAATTTCCAAGTTTACAACCTTTCTTCTGTGGGACTTTACAATGACCATTGATGTCTTTGTATTCAATTCGATATTTGATTTTCTTGCTGCATAGTAATAAAGTGGTAATCCAACGACCAGCGATGGTGTTGGTGAAATGAGTACCACATTCCAAACCATCCAAATGCAAGTTATCAACGGAAAGAACAGATTCATTCTTCTCAATGAGCAATCGGAGGACTGAACTTGGCTAGCTTTTAAGTAGAGCACGCAAGATGCAGAGGATATGATGCTGTGCGAAAATCATCCTGGACTTTATCTTCTGGATGTAGAACTCATCACTGCCAAAATTGACTGCTTCTGCTTCAGGATAAAAATCAACAAGAGACGCTCAATGATATCTAACGTGACTCTCATATTCAGGCATGCATGATGAAGAAACGTTGAGCTTTTGACGGCAAATGGCGGGATGAATTTGATCCAGCATCTATTCAATGTATCCAAAGAGATCCAAAGATAGAGGGAAATAGATCCACAAAATTTCTCGAAGCGTTCCACGGCCTTGTCCACGAAGTCATCAGCGTCTCATCCCCGTCGTTGCTATTATCTGTGCTGGTAGATGTGCCATTGAGACGGGGCGATCGGCGAACGGGGCGTGGTGGGGGTGAAAATTCGACATATTGGTTATTGGTTATTGGCATTGCTGGTCATATTAGATGTCAGATTATGGTTCATTTTTCATTTGTAAAAAAGGGGGGGGTTGTCGCGTCGATTGCACAATCCTGCACATCTCCGCTCGCACTATCTTGGCCGTATGCGAACCACGACAACATAAATACTCGCCATAACGCTTATTGCATAATGATCATAAGTATTTTCTATCCGTAGGAATGACTTTGGGTCAAATAAACGTCGTTGTGGAATTCCCGTATGAATCTGGGTCATCATAATGTATTATTCCTCGAGAATCGAGCGACAAAATCGGCATCTATTTATTATACCAAGAATACGTATGTAGAACTATCGCCATTCGCTAAAGTGAGAGATCACGCGGCTGAAGCGAAATAAATCTTGATAAATCACGCAAAAATGCCTAAGACAAAAATAAAAAATCAGAACAACGAAGTCAAAGCCAAAGCCGAGAGCTGCCGAGAGCGAGAAGATATGAGAGAATGATAGGATCGGCGTGGCCCAAAAGCACTCGCCGTGCCCTCAACACAAGTAGGGCAAACGAGGACACGTTTGACCATCGGATACACGTTTGATTTGATGGGTGCTGCTGGTCGCTCCCGACATTTTCACCACTACGCTTTTTGCGGCGCCGATTCTCCATAACCATCCTTGGCACAGCCAAGATAATGGCCATCCAACCAGCACTACCGCAAACGCCGTCAACCTACCACGGCGATTTATCATTGCTTCCCCGCTTGCAACACAATGCAACGCATGTTAGTGCCGATTGGCAATTAACCACGTCTACTGCTCCGATCTTCCTCTGTGGCCTCCCATTGTCCTTGACAACAGCATGAGCNTTGGCAATTAACCACGTCTACTGCTCCGATCTTCCTCTGTGGCCTCCCATTGTCCTTGACAACAGCATGAGCAACCACTGCTCCGCCCGCCCGCTGTTGCCATTGTTTCATTAGCTACAGCGTCCTTCGATATTTCTTGTAGTTTTGCCTCTAACCCTCTCCTCTTTAAAAAGAATGCTATGGCATAAAATATCCAATGCCCTTCTATCAATCCGGTGGGGTGTTTGTCCTACCCCATTTGAGGGCACCCATCAACAAATCTACACAACAATCAACAACGATCAAATAGGCTGAGTTAATGAGTGGCGCCATTGGATGACGGGGAAGGATATTTCTTTGATCCAAGCCCCGGTTTCTATTAATTTGGGATTAAAAATACTTTTGAGCGAGTTGGGAGATGATGGATTCCGATTGGAAGAGGGACTGCAACTTGAGGGGGTCGAATGGTCTCCATCACGAATGAATAATTGGGATTGTTACTAGCCACGGACGGTCCTATTAGGCTTCTAGCAAATGAATAAAATTGGGCTTGCTGGCCAGATTCGAGGGATTGAAAACATTTCACAGTTTGAGTATATTCTTTAAATTGTTTTCATTGTTTTAAGTCTTCCCTCTCACCCAAGCTGAGGAACGCATTCGTCAAGCTTCCACTCAAGCAACCGTCTCTTATGAATACATCCGATGAGGCGAGCCCTGGTATTTTGCATCGGGTCGCTGTACCATACTCCCATTTTTTATGAAAGATATGAATTGGGACCTTGGGGTTTCGATACACCCCATAGGCGACAGCGGGGCCCTACAATGACGATGATTGTTTGCGTTCATGCCAGGTTTGTATGATATACTTTCGCCGCCGTACAGTTGGTCCGTTTTTGCCATCCAAAATTGATGGAAATGAACGCTTGGGCCACGTGAAATATCCCTGCCAGTTGCCATTCCTCGCAGAAAATTTCCTTCTCCGCCACAAAATTATTGTTTTGTATTTTTCCATCTCCATGGGAGCTTGGGAAAAGGGTGGCATAAGGGTTAATATATCAGCCTCCAATTGTTCAGATAGCGGCCCCACGCTGATGAACGCATTTGATCTCTCCCCTCAACCACAGAACCTTTTCCTGGCGGATTCATTGTTTATTGTTTTTTATCGAAGAACGATACGATATCGGCATCGTCCGACTTAGAGTGGAGGGCAATATGAGCCACCAAACAGAAGGAGTTTCTCTTTATTGGCCATGTCGCTGCATGCATAGACGGACCGCGTGTTGTTGGGTAGGTAATAACCATGATGTATTGGCCAGCGGTAGGTGGCTGATAGCATCATTCACAATATTTGATGCCAAATGTAGAGGATTTAGTATGAAGACACTCGTGCTCGTGTGTGTGCTGCTGATGATATGGCGGTGGTCGTCAGATGCTGTCTGTTATGGCGTTCGTTGAGCCGGTTTCTGTGCCATCGTGTTGCGTTGGACGATGGTTTTGTCTTTGTTTTTTGTTTGATGCAGTATGCAGTGTGATGTGTGACCACTTCTTTCATCCGTGATGGAGCCAATGGAGCTCAAAATAGTGGGACGCAAGAACGCAAAAACGATACGCGAGAGGAGAGTATCAAAGTCTATGTTGGAATTAGTACGCTTACATGTAGAGAGCTCTTGCTCTATGCGACATATCAGCGAGAAGCAATGTCGCTGATACTGCGTGAGTACGTAGAAACAGTGGGACAACTTGTCTTGCGATTCTCAAATAGTTCTCCAACAAAAGCGTCGACCGCAGAGAACGCTAACAAA